>WEZZ01005934.1:6171-20325 GCA_013400585.1 Chloropsis cyanopogon
AAAAAAAAAAAAAAAAAAAAGAAAAAAATGGGGAAAAGAGCAGAGTTCTGAGATAGCTTACTTTATTTGTATCTCATAACTAGTAAGGAGTTTTAGCTCATCTATCTTAACACCTCTCAGATCTGTGATTTGTTTTCAGATCTCACAAGCAGGGTAGATGTTTATGGGTAACAGCTGAAGTTTGTAAGGAAGTGGGGATGCAGAGTGTATTTTGTGTATGTGTGTTCACTGTGGGTCCTGCTGTCTCCTCTTGAATCTTTCAGACAAATTTCCCAAGAGGAAAGAAAAATGCAACTAAACCCTGCCTTTTTTGATACTATTTTCTGCTATCTCTGTGTCTTTCTGTTGAGCCTAAGAAGAAGGGCTGATGAATAAAGAAATCAGAGCTGAGGCAGGACACGTAACACCACAGCTGAGTTCTGCAAATGATGGTGGGAATGGGATAAGACACTGTTCAGGCACCACACGTGCTGCTTTGGAGATAAGCCATCAGTGACAGATGACTGCACTGGGAAGATCCATTGCATCTTTGTGTCTGTGTGGTTCCTTTGTTCAGCACTGCTGCTCCAGTGACTACTGCAGATACTGCTGTGGCAACAGTGGGTGACAGAATCCCTAGTCAAAAAAAATGCCATTAAATTATTTCTGGAATTTTTGTACCTAGTGAACGTATAATAACAGGCTTGTATTATACAGGACATTGTGAACTGACAATTGCACAATGCTTATAGCAAAATGCTGTCTTGTAGACAAAATTCCAGAAACCAGAGTCACGATCATCATATACACCAGCCAATAGAAAAGAGTTTCTGCCAGTCCAAAGATTTCTGGGGAAGGGTATAAAAAGTAAGAAGCCACAACCCACTGAATATTGAGGGTGCAACAGAATTCTGAAGTTTCATGTTCCCTAAGTAAACTTTGATGATGCCAAAGCACAGTATTCAGAGCAACAGTGTGAATTGTGAGCTGCTATTGCAAAGACTTAACTTCCAATCCTGGTATTTAAAAGTCATGTAGATGTGGCACTAAGGGGCATGTTTTAACAGTGGACTTTGCAGTGCAGTTAATGGCTGGATTCAAAGGTTCCTTCCAACCTAAATAATTCTGTGATTCTATAAAGCAAACTGAGAGGTTTCCAATAGTCTTAGAGGAAGAGAAACTTATTTCTGAGTCAAGGCTGATTGCTTTTTTATTCTTGTTGTTTTTCCCTGATTTTTTTCCTTTTCCTCTGCCACTACAGAACTCCCAAAGGCACACAAACTCCCAGAAGACCCAGCTGCAGTTAATTTTTAATACCTGGTGAAAGCATGTCTGGTGCAGATGACAAGAAATGTCAAGAACTTCTGCTGCTTGCGATGCAAAGAGCTAAGTCCCTGTCACCAATTTTTTATAGCTAGCATGACTTTTGCCAGAGGCTCTCTAACAACAAAACCAATAAGCATGTGAGGAAACAGTACCTCACATGAGCAGAGTAGTTTCTGCTCTCTTTTCCAGTGTTTGAAAAGGCACTAGACTCAATATCAGTTTCAGAAGTGGCATTCCTCAATACACAGCATGCAGCCTCCTTTCTAGTCTTGCCAACAGTAGAAGCAATGGGTGCCATGCATCTTCTCATGATATATTTTATAATGAATAAACTCAAACAAATTATGTAAGTGACCATAACATGAAAATTTTCCAGCTCACTCAGGAATATACTTTACTCACAGGAGAATACATGGACTAAATACATAAACCCTGCTATATTCTCTTGCTTTTCTTTAAAAATACATTATTTTTTTAATTGAGTTTTGCACTTCAGTTTATATGTGTCTTCATTAATTTATAGAACTTACTGGTTGTAGGGATTCTCTTGAAATATTGCTTCACTGAACTTATGATATGTTAAATAGTCTAATTTATCACTGTCAAGCATGCAAAATTTTGGACATACTATCTCCAATGTAATCTCCATTTTACATGATTCTTCTTTTAATAAGAATTTATAATGCCTTTGCCCATAAAAACCACGATTCAACAGAAATATGTCAGAGATTATTCTGTTACGTGGTTCAGCAAATATTCTGAAGAGACAAATAGCTTTACCTTTTGTAGGTACACTCCTAACTCCTTAGGAACTGATGGGAAATTCAGGCAACAAATCCAAACCCCAAGCATTTCCTCTCAAAGTCCCTGGCAGTGTCTATGCAACTGCAAAGAAGCAGTCACAAAGAGCAGCTCCTGTCACGAAGAGCAGCTCTTGTCTGTTAACTCATGGATGTCTTGGGAGCATTACCAATTTTTATGTTCCAAGCACATCTGGCCACATGCTCTGTATGTACCTGGAAGGTTGCTCAGCTGGAGGGAGCTCCTGGCTAACACACAGACACGAACAATGCTTCAAGAGCTGCTGCCTAAACTAAGCAACACAAGAGCTGCAGGAATATGGAGGGAGCAGGTGTGAATCTGAGACACTGACACAGAGTCTGCACAGGCTTTTGCATATGCCTCTGTTTACACCCAAATGAAAAGCTTGTGCCATCCAAATGCTAACCTGTATTTTCAGTGATGAAGCAGGTACACAAATGACAAACAAAATTATTAAGCAATATGGCTTCCACCAGAGAAAAAAAATATTTTCCCATTCCTCTGCTCTGTACATTAGGATGAATACATACTGTAAAACACATACAGTAGTACAATTGTATTTAAAATGTGCATCCTCTTCCTAAATTCATATGGGCTTTGGGACATCTTCTGGGATGGAGTTCCAAGGCCCAAGATCTACTGCAGATGTCCTAGCCCTCCTCCTACATCATCTGGATTCAACCCCACTATAACATAGTTTCTTTCCGAGTACCTGCAGAACATTGATAAAAGTGTATTTGAGATACAACAGCAGAATGTGACTCAAGGTGTGGGCATATGCAATGCACATTTATATTATAGGGCTGATAGTACCCTTTAAGTGCAGCAGCTATTTGCTACATAAGCATGAGTCAGCTCTCATTGACTTGGTGAGTGCAGATCATCATTTTCTCAGAACTTCAGCAGCTGCAGGATTCTCGGAGTAGTTTCTAATGGTGTATGACCTAAAATGGTGTATTTTTCTCCATTTTCTTATGCTAGAATGCACATGGCAATGATGAACAGGATATATATATCTTTCCAATCCACTTTTCAAACTACCATAATTAGTGTCCATAAAAAGGACTAAAGTAGCAATTAGCTAAATAATGCATGTTGCTCATCAAAAAAAAAAACCCAAGTTTTCTAAAAGCAAGTTGAATTAAAGCCTTTTTCACCAGTTATTTCATCATCCTGCAGGTTACTCATCCATCAAGAAGGAAATCATCATGTACTACCCCAGATACACAACTTTCCTGTCGAGAATTGGAGCACTACCTTATACAATGAGATCTGACCACTCAAACATTGCTCAGCTTTACTCTGCTAAATGGCTGATGGGATGTCTTGATTAATTCATGCCAGGTCAATCTAGTTAATTCAGTGCTTTCAACTTCATTAATGTTCCTGGAATATAAGGGTACTCAGCACTTTGAGAACATTGCTCAGCTGGATCAAACCTTTCTAATTTTCTACTAAAGTACCAGTAAGAGTCTTGCTCCCATCTGGTTTTGTTAACATTACATACGTGTGCCACCAGACTTAAAGCTGAAGTTACTCACTTTTATTAAGAACATTTGGAAGTATACTGATGAAAAAACCTCTTCTTCTCTGTCTTTTGTAGGAGAGATGTATCTGACGACACTGCTGAAGTTAAATACAAATTAAAAGGCTTTATGTTGACAATTTATGGACGGGATATCTCAAATTAATAAGGGCACTACAGATGAAGCAGAACTCCTGGTCTCAAACTGCAGAGGCACCGTAGACTATTTCCATCACTTCAGGAACTGGTCCAATGCTCACTGTCAGGGCAACAATTGAAAACTCACAGTAGAGGAGATGAAATACTAGGAAAATACAAAATTCAGATGAATTATGAGTGGACTGTGGTATTTTGTACACAGGGATTAATCAATGACAATACTGGCAACAAGAAAAAGGATAAGAAGCTTGGCAGAGCACTCTCATTGAAGCTTTATCACAAGATCACTCCTATGTGCAAATGGCGTGCTACATTGGTTGGGACCTACAGGGAATGCAGAATTTGAGCCCATAAGCTGTTCACACAGATTTTTCAGAGGTTCTAAGGGATACTGCTGAATAACAGAAAGAAGACAAAAACACCTGTGTTCCACATTGCCCCCTCTCCCAACAGGACAATTCAAAGCCAAAGGATCAGCACCACATCTGAAATGTTTATCCAGATTGTGACAACACTGTCTGTCCTCATTTCACATCTGGTGAAAGCTGCTCCATGAACAGCAGCCCAGAGAGTGAGGGATTCCCTTCAAGGCTAATATCATTCCATCAAGAGCTATTTTTAGGGACATACTAAAAGAAATGCTAATTTACCTTGGCACCAGCCTTCATATCGTCCTCACCCTTACATTCACAGGAGCTGAGCACTGTGGGTACTGTTTAGAGAGCATGGAAAGATGGACAGGAATTCAGCCTGAAACAGTAATTAAAATTCTAGACTTTCTGGGGCTTCTTGAGGGACCCAGCTGAGGTATAAATTATTCCCTCCTTAAATCCAATTGCAAATACAGTCTAGGCAGGAGGTAAGCGCTTATCTCCTCATAACAGGAATCCTGGAAGCTTTCAGGTAAGGAAAGGAGATGTTTACTAGGTTATGCAGTCCTGGAAAGTAAATTTGCTGGATTGCTGCTTGGGTTGGTGGACTTTCAGCCTCCAAGGATTTTAGTGCACTGGATTTTACTTTGGGTCCTAGCATCTGAATACCAGACAGTTCTTTAAGGTTCAGGAAATCAAATTCCCTGACAGAGAGAAAAGGTAACCTCATTCAAATTAACATTCAGTAAACTTGAGATGAGTTTTTCAATTTAACCCTACAGTTCAGAAAACTCCATTTAAGTTTATTCATTCTAATTTAATTTCAAGACCAGAAAACGTATCACACCCAGCACACAAAAAAAGTATTTCTGATAGTATTATTTTGTTTTATGTTCTGTATTCCTTATACTATACAAATCTATAATTCTATATTATTATTCCATGGACAGAAACAAATCTTTCCAATTTCATACAGCAACCTGTTGTCCTGTTATAGAAATAATTATATTTACAATTTCTCACACTAAACAAGAAAAGTTCCAGCATTATAAATACATCAAGTTCCATAAAGCTAGATTTCACTTCTTTATTAAAAAAAAAAAAAAAAAAGGAACATAGACCATAAGGTAAGAAATTTCAGAACTGAAAAGAAATCAAAGACCATGTGCACAGCAAGGCACTGACTCCATATGGAAAGGCATTCAGGCTTCCTGAAAGGCTGTCTTTTCCATTTAATTCTGAAAGACCATGAAATGCATGCATCAATGCAAGGAACATTCTTGTTTGAGTTCAAGACACATGAAAACATTTCATATAGAGGTTCACACTTAGCCAATAAAACTATAACCACGCGAGTTACAGACCAGATGTACATCTTGTTTCCACTAACACAATTTGTGATGGGTTAAAAAAAAGGCAACTCAAAATTTAACAAGAATACATGTAGCACTGGCTCTATGATTATGTAAATGCACAGGTACACTCAACAAAGAAAATGCCAAAGGGGAAAAAACTATGCCATTTATCTTTTTCAGTACACTCTCCCTGGAGAAAAGCCTCAGTAGTTTCCCAGGATTTGTTTAAAGTCACTGAATTAGTAATAGGAATTGCCACACTTACTGATCATCCAGAAGAAGAAAATACATTAGCAGAGAAATCTCCAGCACATCAGTGCAGAGAACATAGACTACATACAGTCAGATAACACCAGATAACACCTCCAGCCTTGTTTTTGGGCACCCTGGGCAAGCTGTGGAGGCTGTGCCCATGGAGGGAGAGCCCAGCAGAGCCTGATGGTCAGGGCAGCCAGCCTGAGGCCTGCAGGCTCTGGGCACTGAAGGGAGCCTGGGGGTCACAGCCTGGGGGCTCCTGGAGGCTGGGAAATCTTTCTGAGAGAAGAGATGGGAGGAGGTGTCTCCAGCTTCCAAGAGATAGCTAGCTGTAACTAGTAACTCAGCTGCAAGCTAGAAAATGCTAAGCACAGAAGGAAGCAGAAAGCCATAATAAATATTAGCATGAAATCTGAAAAGAAATACAGAGAAGCTTTAAAGTTCTTCTTACCCTGTAAGCAAAGCAAACACTCCTTCAGCTTCTATCAGGAGTATTTCCAGGACACCTGCAGTGTCAGTCTTTGGTGCCAGCATTAAACATCCATCCCATTGCACACAGTGCCAGCATGAGTGTGCAAACACTGAAGGCCAAGGGCCTGATCTTGAGGTGTGTAGGTTTTTTCCCACTGACAGCAAAGGAACCTGAAGGCACTCAGCACCTGAGAGCAGCAGGGTCACTGAGCAGCGAGATGGAAGTTCTGTGTCTGAGCACGCCCCAGGAAAGAACTCCCACAGAGCCTTAACTTTGGACAGCTTTTCCTTTTCAGCACAAACAATCCTCTATAGTGCTCTTTATGGATGTGTTTTAAAAGCAAATATAACTCAATACCTGAGGCAGATCCCATTTCATGCTGTGCCGTGAGGCTGCCTAGGGTGGGTTTATTTGGGGCATCTTAAAGAATGGGAAAACTTTCTCACTTTGAAGCGTTCTTATTTATAGATTCTGATTACGATGGTATTGTAGTTCAGAAACTTCTACAAACTACACATAAGAACTTCTTGCTACCTAATTCCATGTGGTTGCAGCTAAACTACCTTGTATGGCAATTTTCAGACGCAGAATATTTACCCAGAAAATTATCAGAACTATTGTAGTAAATTATCTGAACTTTATTTAGGTACTTTTGAAAGGGCACTTACAAGAGAAAAACAGTAAATCTACATTACTATATTACTTAACATAATGGGATTGTAGGAATTTTAAAATAAAAGTTAGTTTTTGGTTTGCATGTACCAGTGTCCAGGACTGAGTCTAGATTTTGATTTAAAAAGTTAGCCATAAAGAACAGTCATTAGCACTATAAAATATTGCTATCCCTGTTAGGGATGCTGCTATTCCTATTTAGTCCCAAAATTTTTTATTCTGTTCTCATGGTAATTATCTTGTACAAATTTGGCTAGATTTTTTCCCTTTTCTTCAAAAAAAACTCTTGATCTAATACTACAGCCACATTAAAAGATGTTAGAGTTGCCCCACTACCAGTGTTTTTTGTAAGTAAAGCACTCTTACATTTAAGAAGACATTCATAAGGAAGACTCGGCATAAACACTCAACAGTTATTACCAGTCTGTCCTTAAACTCACTTTGTCAAGTACAGATGTCCTACTACCCACTCGCTACAAACAGGCAGTTTAATAAATCCATATAAACAAGACATGGAAATCCAATTTGACTGCACAGCTTCCTGACGTCTCACAGGCATCTTACCACAGGGAAACCAAAAAAGCATCTAGAAGTCTCTGTGCTAATATGTATTCTGCAATAACTGCTGACATCCCCATAGGTGCCTAATTTGTTAGGTTGCTCTAATGTCACCTACCATGCCACAAAAATACCATCTTCGGTACAGCTGAAAAGAGACAGCCACGTTCTTTCAAAGGAAGAAAAGACTTGGCCATTACCCACCTTTAACTTATAAGCAAGCATTAAATATTTAACATAAAGTAATGTTTAAGCCATTCAACCAGAAACTGGAAGCACTGGGTCTAATTGAACACCCTGAGAACATTAGGCTGACACCTCTCTCCATCACAGATGAAGCTCTTAGGCTCCCTTTAGGCCCTATGCACCTCTTATTCTCAAAACCTAAAGACTTGTGACTGTAAACTCTCACTTTGCCTTAAGACAGCTGACACAGAAAAGGTAACAAAACCTACTACCTACCTAATTCTCTAAAATTTCTACCACCCTTACTAAACCTGAAGAGTCCAATAAAGCACCAGGAGTGAACTGGCTGGACATGCAGTACACTGGTAGAAGGAACCTCCTGAAGACCTCAGGAGAGAGCTGTGAGTTACCACTGCCTGCCAGTGTCCAAATTACTGACCTTGGGTTTGGTGACTCAGTACTCCATCAAAGAGGAGAAACTTTCCAAATCTCCAGATACTCCAGCATGCTCCTCCCAGCTCTCTTAGCTTCTGCCTGTTTCACAGGTAATCAGTTATCCACTCAGAAGGGCTCAGTTTGTCAGTGGCCTCCCGCCTTCACACTGATCTTGCTGCACAACCCTGCTATGACAGGTGAAGACTTGCAAGGTTCAGTAAAAGCAGGAAGGAGCTAAAGGCTCCATGGAGGGCCAGGGAAATGGAAAAGTGCATTCATCAGCACTGCAGTAGCAGGCAGTGGGGTTTTTTTAAGGTCTTCTTAACTCTTACACTGTCAGCAGATCTGTCAGGCTGGCAAGGCCACTGCTGTACTGATTGTAATTCCCCACTGAAGATGTGCAAAGCCAAGAGATGTAGGGTTCAAACGTGATAAATTTTCCCCTTCAACACTACAGGAAGAAATACATGATCATTATGATAACAAGGAATATAAACCCACCACATGCTCAGGCTTCAGAAATCTCCATGGTGATGTACAAAGTCCACAGGCAAAACCAGGTACCCCTCACACACAATCAGAGCTCCAGCATGTACTTCTTGGGACATACTGGTATCCTGCTCCTGCCAAAGAACAGAAACTCCTACTGGCAAAGCTATCCTAGCGCCATAAGCAGCATGCCTGATCCATTCCAACAATCCCAGTGCCCAGGAGTTTCAAACAGGCACTAGCTTCGGCTGCATGGCATTGCCAGTGAGATGGTATTGATGCAAATATGTGCAAAGACAACAGGGATCCCTTAAAAATCCTGCTGGGGCTGTCTGAGGATGAGATACTGCAGCCCTTGCCCAGCAGCAACCCTGAACACAGCCATAGTAACACAGCAACTGCAAGCAAGGGTGATATGCAAAGACTCCTGTGCACTACCAAAATCCTCCTATGCCAGCATGTTGCATCAGTGCGGATACACAGTCTGGTCAGAGAAGGAGAAAGCTAGATAAGATGTCCCAGAGCTCAGCCTGGAAGACACTAGAGAGTTGGAGATGAAAAATTCAAAACAATCTGCAGCTGTGATGTGCTACATGATGTTTATAGTAAAGTGTTATTTAGCCAATCATGTGAAATGTATTAAGTAGATGACCAATTGACCAATCTAGAATTGGCTTTACCTGTAGCTAAAGAGGAAAAGAAGAGATCCATCAATATGCCCCGAAGCTTCTGCCTATCATGTCTACTGAATAATGGCATCTATGTTTGTTACTTCTTCACTGCCCCCGATACCACTGGGGATGGTTTTGTAACAATTGGTGACCTCCGCCGTGTTTGTAACACATCAGCTTGATTTTGCAACTTCAGGCTCACCTGTTTTTCCACTGTTTTCAAATTCCTGTTCTGATCTTTTAAAAGGTTCTCCCCCTGTTTGTTTGGGGGTTTTTTTCACATTTTTCTTTCTGATACAACAGACACAGACTATGACTGACTGGAGAAGGCTTGGAGACAACAGATCCTTCTTCCTCTGCCATGAACATGGACAGCAGCTTTGTTAAGAGTCAGACAATGCCAAACTTCCCTGAACTCATCCAAAACACATTTTTAATGTAGGGAAATTCTTGTTTGAGCTCTGTAGACACAATTTAGGGAAGCTTGACCCATCACAGGGGTTGTGGGAAAATACAGGGTTACTCATCAATCAACATAAGGAAGAGCAGCAAATGTCCCAGGTGCCTGCCAAGTCCACAGGTTTGCCCAGAAAATACTAGTCATGCATTTGCCAACATTTGTTCTTTCTTCAGTACAGCAGTTTTGATGCAGAGTCAGGTCCCCTCAGACCGTGCCAAATTCCCCATTTCTCTCTGTAAGAAACTAAGAGTTCATCCCAAAACTGCCCCCCAACCCTGGGACAAGTGGTAATTAAACTCCAAAGGAGGCTGAGGCAGTCAATAAAGCTCAGAATCTTCCCAGAGGACACTGAGTACAGAGAACAGTCACATACCGTATAGTGCAAAATAAGCTTTAATTGTTAACACATTTGTTTTCCGGTTTGACAAGTGCAAGGCAACTGTATTAACCTTATATAGAAGAGCCACTGGCAAGGAACAAACCTGAAAGCCAACTCATATTTAACTCTGTGGATTACCTACCACAATGGGACACCAGTAAGCAAACAGAGAAGACATTTCAAAATGAAACAGCTGTTCTTGTTGCAGCCAGCACACTCAGAGCACAGCAGTCGAACTGTCCCATACATATTTTCGTACAGGCCACCCTTGTTTACTAGGACCAGATGAGATCAGGCAGTCTTGCCACACAAGACTGAGAAACTGGCCATCTTTAGTGAGCGAGGCCTGAAATTCAGAAAAATTACATGCACCAAGGAACACTCTTAGGGCTTTATTCCTCTGAATGAGATGACAGAGAAAAATAGAACTAAAATATTCTGGAATCTTAAGGGCAACCTGATAAAAAAGTATCTACAGTATCAGCCTATGTCTGTTGAAATTTAATAAAAATATTAACATTTCTAGTATTTTCTGCCCTATTATTATGGCCCAGTCTGTCCACTTCCTCATGAGATCAATTTATCCAATTTTAATTAGAGTTACTAGTCTGTGACAGAGTGCCTCCAAATGTCAAAGTCAAAGCCAACAACAGTAGCATTCTAAAACACAAAGAATACTGTGAGCATAAGTCCCATCAAAGGCTATGGACATTACTGGCATCGATGAGTTTGCAGGTGTGCCCTCCAACGCTGCATCACTCATTGACCCAGCTATGTGAGTGGAATTCCTAGACTTGAGAATGCAGGGGCTCAAAAGTGAGCCAGCAGACCAGTCACTGTAAACACTTTCTCTGTTTGGAAGTGGAGTAGGATGCCTGAGTGTCTCCACTTGACAGGTGATTAATTTTCCAGGAAATTGGCAGCCAAACTCTCATATCTGATGTGAGAAGTGCCAGGAACTCCTCACGCCCCACCGAGTTCTTCCACCTTATGGGCTCACAGCTGCACCAGACCTCCACCCTACACGATCCTGCTGCAGCTGTTCTTGCTCATCTACACTCTTGGTAAGCTTTGTTATGGCCTGGTGGCATCGTACAGGTCTACTGGAGCCAGAAGATCTGGGATGTCACACGGCTGGTGTGCCCTCTGCAGCCTGGACTTCTGCTGGAGAGGTAGTGGGGCACAGGAAAACCCATCACACCGAGACACTCTGCCTGATGACTCTGTGAAGAAAGCAAGGGACAAGGCTGTCACTCCTAGCTAACCATCCTGACCAGAGGTGGGTCAGACTTGCACAGGCAGTAGCTGAGCAGGTGCATTTCTTTCTGGGCATTCTGAACATCCTGCTCTTCCTCTCAACCAAAAAACCTGTAAGGTGCTAGGCCCAGTTCATGCAAAAGACTCATTTCCCAGAGGCCTGCTTGTCCTCACCTTCATCTGACTATAGCCCCAGAGCTGCCCCCTTTGAAATTACCTAAAGGTACCTAAACCTATTCTCCCTCTCCCAGACATAGACCAAAACCCAGCCCCATCAGTGTCCTAATCCTGCCCGCTGTCCAGCAGGAGCAAGGAAGAACTTTGTCCGGCATGATCTGGGCTGGGTGCCTAGAACAAGCACTTCTCCAGGTCTGCTGGCAAATGTGTACAGTCCAGTCAGAGGGCTCTCAGGAAACTATCAGGAGGTGATGGCCTGGAGATAAATAGTTGAGTTATGGCTGTGAGCTGGAGCCTGCTGGCAAAAGAAACAAGGGGAGGACTGGCTGTCCCAATGCAAATACTACAGACTAGAGTGTTCGAGCCTAAGTGGTGCCTGCTGCATTACGAGGACCATGCCAAGAAAGATCAGACAATGTTTCTGGAAAGGGGCTGGTCTCTCACACTGTTGTCACAATCTTTACTATCATCCTGCAAGCCTACCAAAAGTGAAGCCTGAACTGACATGGACACTTCCACCGAAGGTGAAACCTGAACCTACTCTGTCCTTTCAAGAGAGAATTGTCCTTCTCCATCCCACAGACAGGCTGACCTAAGAACATGAACTGGATGGCAAAACCAGCCAGTTGGATAAAACCTTATACATGTAGAAGCAGGTTATCACCCTGCAAGGGCAGGGGCAGCTGTACTCAACCATGTAACCTCCTCCAGTTTTTCTGCCCTGATGTAGCACTGATGACCCATTTGCTGGAAAATTCCCAGGTAATGAGTTCATTACACAAGTGAGGCTTTGGCAAAGTTGTGGTGCCCACTGCACTCTTCCCATGGGAAGAATAGACACAAATGTCCTCTGAGACCAGTTGATACTGGGTCATCTGTGCCAAGCAAAGTCTTAGAAACAACCAACAAGAGAGTGTAAAGACACAGGGAGAAACGTTATAGCATTTCTCTTTCAGCCTCACAGAAATCAGACTCTTCCTGGCATTTTTAGTCATTCAAACCTCGACTTATTATTCACAATTATTATTCATGGCATTTCATCTAGGACTTTTAATGGCTCAGAGAAATTGAATAATCAAAGGTTTGGGGTCTTAAAAACACAGTAGCTTTCTCACAAAACAGGGCAGACAGCTCTGTTGCTCTGTGTTCTGTACAGTCTCACACCAGTGACATGTCCCATCCCTGCAATGCTTGTCCACCTTCTGAATTCCTGTAAACAAATGCCAGAATCTGAGTTTGTTTTTGTTAACTTCTGCTTCTATTTCTATATTTCTAAAATAGCTAATTGCAGCTGTCGTTGTTGCCGAATGAACATTTACCGCCTCGCTGTAGCCTTTGGAAATACATTTATCATGCAAATGCTGGTACAATTTTAAGTATAGCTGAAATAATGGGTAGTTCTGTAATAGCCTTCCCTACGAGATATTGTGCCACAGTTGGCCACAACAGTCCAAAAATAGAATGATTGTTCTCAAAATCAGTAGCACACCCAATAAGCATTGCTCATCTCTCATCACAAGGGACACTTCTGTTTTTACAGCTGTACTCTTTCTTGTCTAGATTTGACTGGTCACATGCCATGCTAAATTAGTGTGGTTTTTGAAATTTGTTTTTGGTTGGTTATTTGTATCACTCATTTTCTTATATTTTTTTCACTATTTATATTTACCTAATAGTAAAACACCTCTTACACCAAATTATATCAATTGCCTCTACCACCTGGAATCCTGCTTCCAGGAGGAACCAAAGGGGATTTTTAGAGGGAAGCAATTAAAAACTGTATATCTAGGTACTACTGCAATGCAGGTGCAGAGAGAGCAGTGGGAATTCTCTCCAGAGACCATCCTCGTGGTCAGCTTACACAGCAACTCATTGGCAGCTCTTTCATTCCCTTGAATTGCTAAATATTTTCTTCATATTTTACAGATTATAAAATCTATTGAAGGGCAAACATGCTGCTTCTTTGGATGACTTCTTATTGCAAAAAGCTTCACTGTATGAGACAAAGCCTTATACAGCTCTGAGAAACTGAGAATCTCAGGATCCTTTGGCATGTGAATATTAGGAAGGGATGGGCATTTTTCTTCGCACATTGGCTTGTTTTTCTTTTAGTGAGTATGAGGTTCTCATTTCACAGGATGAAGAAGCAACTGAAAAGACAAACTTCATATTTTTGCTTTTTTTTTGGCTACAAACAGCTAGACACACTCTCCCTGAAGTTAAGTGAGTGAGCCCTCTTAGTTTGATGGGAGCAAGAAAGATCCCTACAGACAAGATACTGGAGAATGAGTTTTCAACTCTATCAAATTTCCCACGTGATTCCCCAAACTAGACACCACGGGGCTAGAGAACCAGAGGTGAGATACCTGCTGCAAAGCAGAACATTACCAGAACTTCTTACTCCAGGCCTTACTTAGGCCTGAACTATGCATCACCTCTTGCTTAAAACATGGATTGTACACTGTAAGGCTTACTGACTGAATAGAAACCTCAGAGGGTGCCTAAGTAGAAATAAATTAATTTCTTCTGCCTCATTATCTTTACATCTAAACCAACATCAACAGATTTAAAAGAAACTATGCATCCTTATTTTTAATTTATATATA
>WEZZ01005934.1:20353-42767 GCA_013400585.1 Chloropsis cyanopogon
TATATATATATTGCAGTAAAATGTAAGTTATATATTAAGAAATTGCCATATGTTAAAAACCAACCAAATCAGCTAACTTTCACAGAAATGCAGCCTATCCAAGAACAAAACTTTGGATATAAGAACTTCCAATTAAAGACCAGGTCTCAAATATTTTATATAACCTTAACTCTCACAACTTTCATAAAATGCTGGGTGTTCAGATTAGGTGTATATTCTTTTGATTAATTGATTAATCAAGTTTAAAGTTCACAGGCATTTCTGGCTTATGACAGCCTTCATGAGCAGATTGATTTTTTTCTTTCTAGAAGAATGCTTTGATGTGCTGCTAATAAAGTAGCCATTTAGAAAACTGCATTTTAGAAATAGCATAGACAATTAGATATCCCTTTTAGCATCCTGCCTGTCTTATAATCTATGTAATTTTTGGTACATAGTCAAGAATCAATTACTGAATTGCAAATTGTAATTAAACAGTTACAGTAAGTTTCCAAAATGAATGTGTGTTACGAAAAAAAAAATTAGTCATAGGAAAAAATGCCTAAATTGACCAGTCTAAGCTAATCAGGTACATTCCAATTGTAAAGAAAATAAATTGGGGCACTCCACACCCACATAAGGCAGCTTCTGAGCTCATTTTTAAACACTTCACAGTTCTATACATAGAAGACTTCCAGCAAAAAAAATTTTATGGTGTCATAGAAAGGAGTTTCACTAAGTGGCACGGCTATTCAGGTACCATTATGGACTGTACAGAACTCTGCACAAAACAGCCCTGAGATCAAGGCCCATAATGATTGCTGCTATGTGAAGAAAAAGCCTCTATGTTTAGGAGCTTATTGTCCATGGTGTCACCTCAGTCTGCATGGCATTTATGCTATTAATTTTTTGATAAGGTATTCTACCCATAAAAAAGATGTGGGCATGAAACTGAACCTAAATCTCAACATCCAGACAATTCTTCATGTGTTGTCTTTCACTTTGCAGCAGCAGTAGAAACATAGCTTTGTCCAGTAAGGCTCAATTTTCCTGACATTTTAGGTTCCTGCTATGCTGTTTATTTCCCACAGTGAAAGACACAACATTCCAAAATCTGACCTAATATAAGCCTGAGCACTTAGCAGTACACAGCAGAGTTACAAGAGAATTCACATTTGCCGAAAATGAAGAAAATTCAGAACTGTCTATATTTATATAATTCTTTGTGCTACTTTGTCACAGGATGTCACAGTATAAGCTGGCTTGTACTGGGAAATTAATTCAGCTATAAATAAAAAACCCAGCTAGTTCCATAAACTGGCCCCTGGGCTGACAGACAGGAACCTCAAGCAATTACGTTCCATCCTAAACTGCAGACATCTCACTGGTCTGGGAGCTGGGCAGTGGCAAAGATCAGACCAATGAGCTATCCAGACTGGGTTTTTCCAACCCTCTTTATAAGAGGGGTTCAAACAATGAACTCTCTCAATTGCCACGTGGACATCAGGGTGTGTGTCGTCCCGGTCTCCAACGACCGACTCCACGGAACACGTGGCCTCCCATGTAATACTACTTGGGAATAATCTGGTGCTTAAACAGCAATCATAGCTTTGGAGTAAGAACTAAACTACTTGCTATCACCTTATTAGTTACACAAACATGGCATGCCTGGTAAACTGTGCAAAGAGTGTTGAAATAGGGCAGTGATTTCCCCACCCCCTCAAAAGTTCACCAAGCAGCTCTACATTGGTCATCCTTCCATGCACAGTGGCTTTTATGCCACTCTCTAGAGATCTGTTTACATAAACCCCCAACTATAGCAAACATACAGCATGGTCAGTGAGCTTACTGTAAATCCTAATCCAGGTATGGAATGCTAATAGGAGTCATGTGCTGTCCCCAGGCTGATTATTTACCAGATTCAGGAGATACCAGCCATAGATCAAGGCTAATTCACCACTCTGGCCAGTTCCCCAGCATTCCTGCCAGACCACATCAAATAGAGCAGATGATGATTGATCACCACTTCATCCAGTAAGGACTTTTCAAGTAAGACCAGAGGCACGTGAAAGATCTCGGATACATTTGGCCACCGACGGCCAAGGTTCGGTGTAACTCTTCATCTGACCTTAGAGTCAGAAAGGAACTCACCACAGTGGATGACAGCGTGACCTCAGTTCACACGGAAGCCACAGAACAAGAGGAATGGAGCTGACTGTAATTCTGACATATTTCAGAGGAAAAAGGATTGCTGAATGATTTCACTCAATTGTGTAAGGCAAAAATTCTGATTCACCAATAAGAATTAAATTTTGCAATCCTTGCTAACACCCAAAAAGGCTTAATCTTAAACACATACTTCTGATATTTCTTTAGTAATATGCTAAAAAATTATAATAAAAGAAGAAACAAGAACCACAGTTTAGGTTTCCTCACAGATACTGTGTTATTTCTGTCCATGACAAATTACATTCAGCAAATTTTGACTTATTGCCAAATAGCAGAAGAGTAAACACCTACCAGGCTCAATTAAGTAAAACAGTCTTATGTTGATTTACATATAGAACAGAGGGTTGGATGATGTTAAACATTTAAGTTTAGGCTTTTGATAAGTTCATACACCAAACAAATTATTCAACTGCCTGAATAAATGATTCAGAATTTGAACATCTCAAATGGGATGACGCCCCCATTGTATGTGATGAACAACTGTAGGAGACTCAATGACTTCACTCTCTAAGGGCAGAATTAAAGAAAATTACACAATGAGAAATCAGACCAGCCTGCATTCAGTTCTTCACAGCTGTATAATTTCAAAAGGACTGTGTAGAGTGGTTCTTATACCATATAAGTGTGCCTGGCATCTGGGGTGAAGACATCTACTTAGAAGATAGCAAATTACATTTTAGATCTCATCAGGGAAAAGAGAATTTGCATCTTGGGCCTCCCACTTCCTGGCAAGGGATCTAGTCATTAGACTATTACATATAAACGATACAGGATAATGTATATACATGCAAATACACACACATATATCTAAGTGCCACATTTTTTAGGTATCTTTTGAAAGGACTGGGGTTCCTAAGTCCTCCTTCACAATGCAGACAGTAACTTTAGGGTAGTAAACTTCAGTCTCAAGGACCAGTAGACCCAAGACAATAAAACAGACTACTCCCAAACTGAAGGAGAAAGCAGGGAAATAGGAACAATCAGACATGTTCCCAGCAGGGCCCTGCTGAGCCAATTTTGTATCTTATCTGCAAAGTCAGAGGAAAAAACCCCACACTATCTGAAGCCCTAGTTATTTATAGTTTATGTTTACTCTTTGCTCAGTAGAATAAATGTGCTGAGTATTACTGTGATAAGACATAAAAACACTACTTGTTGTACTGACACATGCTCTAGTAAAACCTTTAGAAATGCAAATAATGCTGCTAAATTGCTCTTATTTATGTTTCTAAGTCACTGTACTTTATCTGCCATATCATCCTTCATGCCCTAAGCACCTTCTGAATAGCCTGCTTCTTAAAATTGCTTTTTATAGATTAAATCACTTTTCCCAGAAAATCACATGCTATTGGTACATAAGCCATGTAAATGATGCCCAAGGCAGGCAGGGTGCTGATCAGATGGAGTTGGTATTCAATGACTGCAGTTTAGCAATGCTGAAGTTCACACTCCCATCTTCTGCCACTACACCTTCTGTCTCACCACCTCCTCCCCACACATCTGTCCACACATCCTTTTTGCTCTCTGCAAATCCCCACTATTCTTCAAATCGCTCCCTATTACCCCCTGTATTTTTTCAAGTACTCCTTTGGCCACATTTTTTCTTCTTCATCTCTTCAGTCTTACCCATTCATACTCCTCATGAGTGGCAGACCCATCTGTATGTTCCCTTAACTACTATCCTCCCTTGTCCCCTTCTGTATTATTTGATCTTGATGAGCTCAGCCATGGGAAGGTAATCAAGACCTGCTCTCTCACAGCTGCCCCCAGAGCTGGCCAGCCAGAAGGTGCATCTATGTGAGCTATGACATCAGATCAGATCTCACATTATCTCCCAGGATAGCTAAAACCTGCCATATGTCTTCTCATTGCAAAAAGCTGCCTAAAATGATCAGACACATCTAAGGAGGGAAAATGGCAGCCCAAAGCACCCTACTTTATCCAGGTAGGACCAAGCTTTACCTGCGAGGCTGAAGTCCAAGACATTATCATCACTAACCCAAGAATTACAGCATGAGTTTCCCAAGTGGTCTGATAGCTCTATTCCCTTCACTTGTGTGGGTGAATATTGCCAGATACACTCTGTCCTTTTGGGAAGAACATGGACTTTGTGTTTTCCTGTTTTCCCTTTACCAGCTATGGCATTTGAATGTAACACAGCAAACTGACTGCTTCACTACTCTCTCAAAACTGTAACTGGGGAACTGTCATTAAGAGCCCTACCTAATCTTGTTGACTCATTATTATTTAATCTTCTAACATTTTTTATTCCTTTCCTACCATACCTCACAGAACTGCCTATGCCTAAGAGTAGCTTAAGTCCCCCCTAATGGCTGGGTTACTAATACAGGGCATCGCTTAGCAATGACATAATTCTGTTTTCTGATAGATGCCTCTTAATATAGAATGACTTTTTTCACTGCAAAAAAAAGTTAGATATTTGACCTATACCCTTTTTCCCATTGCAATTTTCAGAATGGTTACTTTCACATGTCACACTTATGACATTGAAAGTAATTGCAAGATACATACACACACATTCTGAAGCATGCAAGTAAGGAGACAAAGTCTAGTTTCACAATTCATAGCTCTGTTCACACCGATTTATTGCCTAATAGAGCATAAATCCTATCACTCTCTGTGTCTCAGAATAAGAAACCTTATAGTTATACTAAGTGCTGGATTAAAAAAGGTGATCTAATGTGACAAAGATCACTGAGTGGATAACAAGGTGAGGATTCAAACAGTGCTCAGAATTTGAAGTACCATTCTGGCTTCATAAAATCATTAATGGAATACTGGGCTCAGCTTTGGTGTCTGTATTTTAAGCAGCTGCTGATAAATTAGAAAGAGTTCAAAAGGAGCTACAGAAACAACTGGAGAGCTGGAAAATGGATAATACTCGATAAACTTCAGGTGTGTAGTTTACACATAGAAGGTTAAGAAGCAATTCAGTTTTCCTCTCCAGATTTAAGTACGAGGGCATTTTTGAGTTAATTTTCATTCAAATGCCTAACAAAGTTCAACAACTGGAAGCTGAAGCTAGAAATATATACTAGAAATAATTAAGGTTTTTTTAAGAGTTTGAATAATTAGCTACGGAACACTTCACCTATCACGAATTTCTCATCCATTAAGGTCATTAAATCAAGAGGGTGCATATTTCTAAGAGATATGCTTGAGCTACAAAACAACATACAAAACCTCTAAAACTTACGGCCTTCATTAAAAACCCATCTATTAGAAATGACATGGTGAGTATGAGGTGGAGTCAGTTGTTGTGAAGGTAATGGTCTTGCTAGAACTGAAAAACTGCAAATCCTGAAATGAAACACAGTAGAAGATGCAGTGCAAGTAAAGCCAGACTCAGCTGAACCTTCCCTGATAAATCCACATGTCCAGAATAGGTGCCTCTGTGACTCCAGGCATGATGTTGCACAGTCACCCTTCGCATTACTGAGTAAAAGCAACCTTCACCCACAAATTAGTATTGCTACCATACATCTTATACAGTCCTGAAATAAAGTGAAGGAAATGAGAAAGTAATTTAAATGTAGCTGTAAAATTGTGTAATTGGTCAGAAAAATTAAAGCTGTTTCTGTTAAAGGTGGATCGTATATTTTCCATACATTTTTTAAAGGGGTATGGAAGAATTGCCCACTCCAGTAGCTTCTTCATCCCAGACTCAAGGAACCATTTTCATGTCTCCCTTGGCAACCAAGAGTTATTGGCTAGAATTGAACAAGTTGGGGTTGCAGCCAGGTGCCTTGAAAGCATAGGAACTTGCTTGCAGTCATCCCTCTCTGCCCAACAGTGTGACTTTGCAGACTTAGGCTCCTACCAAAGCAGTCACTGTAGCAGGGCCATCCAGGCAACTCTGACTGCAAGAGTATTTGTCCCAATCTACTGCTGACATAATATCATACTCCAGTAAGCAGAAGGTAATCATTATCTCCCTTTCCTCAAATAGACAATCCTGCCAAAAGCACCACCACCATCACAGTGAATGTTTGTGCTACAACACAGCGCTCAGGGCACCGGACTGTACCAGACTGTTCACTTGACAGGGGAGAGGGCTTGTCCAACAGACAAAACCTCACAGAAGCTCAAAGTGGATCACAAAAACAAACCAGGACAGCTGCTGACTACCACATGCTGAACCAAAGCTATACCTAAGCCCTCTGTTTTAACTTTCCCACCATAATCTTACAGCATGACTCAAAAAGCACTGCAAAAATAAAAGCAGATTTTGAAAGCAGAGACAAGTGCCTGAGTATTGCCACCCTTTCCCATGTTTATGGGGGAGACATTCAGATAGTAACTAAGAATCTTCCTCTTCCTCCAAGTACAAAGGATTCTCTTCTGAACCATCATGCTCTAACATAAACTTACAGCAGCATGTACACAGCTCAGAAAAAAATCCAAACCCAAGCAACAACAAAGGTCTTACAAAAATACAGCACTACAGGCATGCTTCTTCCCTGGGGAGGGGATGAAAGAGCAACATGTGACAGATGTTTGTCATGTCATTTTATATAGTATTCAAATCCACTCAGAAACAATAGTGGTGAGAATGGTATAAAAACCTAAATAGACCAGACTGAAGTGTTACAAAAATAAGTTTTGAATAAGAACAAAAGAAATTAAATATAGAAAGACCAAGAAAGTGGTTTTAGGAAGCTTTGTTTGTTTTTTATGTCAATTTAAAGAAAAGAATAAAGTCTCTTTTAAGGACTCTCTCAAATCCCAGATTTGTCTCCATTATCTGCTGACTCAGAGACTTCACAAGACACTCTGGCTGGGAAACTGCAGGGGTTGCTTCCGAGATAATACAGTATTGATGTACCCCTGAAGGATGTAACAGCACCATGAAACAGACCATCCTCTTTGCCTGCAGGGTTTCTAGCTATTCTCTTACGCTCCTTATTTCCTCCCTACAGCCAAATCCTCATTTTCCCTTATGTAAAACTCTCTTCTATACCAGTTTTATAAACAAGCAGATAAAAAGAATAAATAAATTACCCTCTGGGAAAGTGACTTGGCACTGAAATGTCATAGTGTAATGGATACCTGATCACATAGGAATAAATTTCAACTAGGAACTGCAAGGAGAAGCAAGACACTCTAATCATTCATTCATATAAATATGTATGGAGGCAACCTACAAAACTGTTCACCCAGTTTGGGCAATATGTATTTTAGCATGCAAACTACTGCATAGTGGTTGCACATTCTCCTATGGGGAAGGTGGCCCAGATGCTTTGATTTTTCAGGCTGCTGCTGTTCACGAAAAGACAGTGAAAGCGCCATTCTTCAGTCTGAACTCGTTATTGGTATTCTATTCTAGAACTGAGGTGCTTAAATCATTCTTCAAACATAAGCTGTTAAGCAGCCTAAGCAAAGAAAAATCCTGTATAGTTTGTTTTTTTATTTACGTTCAGGTATTTGGATTCTGCAATAATTAGGTTAGGAGTTATTTTCAAAAAGTTTCAAACACTTAATCCACAAATGATAAAAAGAAAGAAAATTAAAATTCAGCTTACCTGCAGTTCCTAGAAAAAACCCTCAACTGTCACCATCAACCTTTCTTCCTCACAGGGGCTCAACATCCATGAAGCACCACTCTCCTCACACAATAGCCTGTGTGCTTTGATCTCAATAGAGCTATTTTCCACAACCTGTTCCCAGGTTTAAGAACATACTTCCACAAATTTTCCCATTCGTGGAAACGTAACAAAAGTTTTACAGTGTAAAGAAAGACCTGATGTACAGCATTAAAGAGATGGCCTTTCCTAAAATGGTGGGACACAGCACTTGGAAGAGTAGGCCAGAGGGACATGTAGTGAGCTAAAGAACTGCAATTCCTGGCCTGACCAATGTCAGCAGACACAGAGAAACCACAAAGCCCAAACCCACTCCCTGCGTCCCTGGCCTCTTGTTCAAAGGCGTTTGGAGTGAGGAAGGCACTGTGGAGACCCACTACGTTGTCTGGGGTTGGTGAACTCCTGAACATCACAGCTACTACTAACTGCTGCACCAATTCTTCAAAACAGAAAATTGGCATTTTCTCTTTAGCAACAGGTACCCAGGTAGGGAAGCAAAACCACAAAAAAAGAAAAAAAAAAAAAAACAAACCCAAAACCAAAAAAACCCACCCCTTTATCAGTCATCTTTAGGGAGTAGGGCNAGGCAACCCAGGAAGGGAAGAAAAACCAAAAAAAAAGAAAAAAAAAAAAAAAACAAAAAAAAACAAACCCAAAACCAAAAAAACCCACCCCTTTATCAGTCATCTTTAGGGAGTAGGGCTGCTCAAACCAAAAAACCAAAAAGTTGGAAGTTGACTGAGTACTGAGTAACTTTTTCCTGAGTCAGCTGAGTCAGCTTTTTCCTCTCTCCTGCATCCCTACAACCTCAGTGAACAAGCCAAAGAGAGGAGAGGATGGCCAGGCAAACCACTGAAGAAGAAATCCCCTCTGCTTTTTAAAGAGGAGGTCCACTCCATTTTTCTGTAATCCATTTAGGAATTAAAACTGGTTGATCTAAATTCTGACATTTAATCAAGAGCATATTTAGGCTAGAATAAAATAAGTGCTCCCATTCATAATCCCATAATAAAACATAAAGGCCTGTGAGTGTATAAAGATCCAGCTGGTAAGCAAAGTTTTCCTAAGTTCCTCAACCACCTGAAAACCCCACTAGCTGCTTTTATACCTTTCAACACCCATTTTTAAAAACAGGCCTGATGGTCTTTGGTCAAGTAATCAAGTAATTGAGGACTGCAAAATCATACCCTGATTTTGGAACACTTCCTTAAGCTCCAAGGGGATTATCTGTTCCGGTTACTACCCGAAGTGATTAAGTCACATGATTCTGAACACATCAAAAATAAGAGTCCAAATCTGCTTTTCTTTTGTACAAAATATTTTTCCAACGTGAATCAACATACAATGAAGTAAATTTTATCCTCAGTGGTCAAACAGGAATTCAGAGAAAGGGATCTTTACCATCCAGTAAAAAAATTAATAAATTCAGTCAGACATAAATTGAGTCTCTGCTTGCGTGTTCTCTTCACTGAAACTCACTTGAAATATACTTTTTAGAAAGCGTCCTTTTCAATTCATTTGTATTTTTAAAACTCAAATAATTTTAAGATTGTCAAAGATAAAGAATTCTGGGCAGCAAATCCACAGATAAAGTGAATTTCCTGCAAAATTTCACCATGGAGTTACATAGATAATAATTTGAATTCTGACACACCTTCGGCATTACTTCCGTGATTTATCCTTATGTATTAAAACCTAACTGCTTATTTATTGTAGTTAGCAGGATGATTTTACTTTTCTCCTCCCCAGTTTAACACTGTTTCAGTAAATACTAACACTTATGACCTATAATCAGCTGTGGCCAAACAAAAAGAATATTATAGCCTGGATCAGACCAATATAATAAAACAGTGTAAAACTACATGGAGACAACAATTTATTAAGACATCTTATTATGCTACTGAAGAACAAAATTTTGCTCTTCCCCCTACTAATACATAATAAAACCAGATTTAGCTAATTTAAACTCTTTTTTTTTTCCCACTCCTAGAAAAGTATGCAGATACCAAAACACAAAACTACTCTTTGTTGTGATGACAGCTTTTACATGTTTCACTTTCACAGACTATTCCTAGTAACTCCAGAAATATAGTACAGATTTCTTTAAAAACCCAAAGTTATCTTTCTGTGTCAGGTGATGAAATGCAGCCTACAGTGCTAAGGAATGCAAGTTATTGGAAAGTGCAGTAAATTTACATGACAACTGTCACTGATACCTCCCAAATCTATCATATAGACACCAGTAATCTGCTCTTTTACAAGGCATCCACAAAGTTTTTGAACTCTTACGGCAACTGGAAGATAGAGAAATTCTGCATGAATGGCTGCAGGAGATGGAAAGAACAACCCTACTGTACACATGCTCCCAAAAGTGTTAAGATTTACTGCAGGGTATGTCAGATACACCTCAGTGACGCCACTCTCTCCATGTGCACCAACGCGTGCGGCCCAGGGCTCCTCAGAGCTGCCACTCTGGGCTCTGTCCAGATCTGACACAAACAGTATTTTTTCTGTTTAATTCCTAGTTCCCACAGAGCAGAATCCACACCACGAAAGCCACCAGATGACCCTCCCAGAAGGAGGTGAGCCGTTGTGTTCTTGGTGTGAAGGAATTCACACTGCTCCACAAGTGTGGCATTACAGGTACCTCCCAAGTTACCACTTCTCAGACATTATTTACCCTGGGAAAACCAGTTTGTTTTATCAAGAGCCAAAACTCCACCATGGTCACTCAATTATTTATTGGGACTGTACAAAATGCCAGTAGAAAAAAGAAGCCAAACCAACACAAATTCTCCCTTCCTCTTTGCAACATCGAGTTACTTGTCTCTTCCACATAAATTCAAAAGATAATCAATTATTGTCTTCAAGATACATGGCTACTTCCTTTTCCCTTTCTGTAAATAGTGATTCTTATTTTTTATGAAGGATTAAGACATGTTTCCTCCCCTTGAATAATGGACTCTGCAGAAATGAAGACCTGTATATTACTGAGTGGAATTAGACAGCACCAAATGCAATCAATGGCTAAAATGATCGGATGGCTCTTTTAAACAAATTACTAAACTAAATCATGCACTACAGGACAGCAGAAGCCAGACTCAGTAATAACCCTACCAGTTTTAGTTCCTACACTGGAAGCCTGGAGAACAAAAGACATCTGTGATGTTGACTGAGGTCAAGTTGCATGTACTGTCAATACAGGACAAGTTTTGGCCTCAATCCCCAGTGATCATCAATGCTCAAAACAGCTCCCTCAGGGTCCCTGAGGTCATAAAATTATTCAAGGAAACCAACACTGTATTGCAACCTTACTCTCTTAGAGAAGTTTCATGAGGGCTATTCTATTTCAGTGATTTCCTGCTCCCCTGTGTGCTTTTGAAATCCCAGTCTTGGCATGTTTTTCTCTAGGCTTACATGCTCCAATATCCCAACAGTGAATATTCTACCTCAAAACCTTTTTTTTTTCCCATTTTCTATGCTCTGTGCTGCCCAAAATTTTAATATGATTTTCCAAAAATCATTACATGTCCGTATTTTTTAGTGAGATTAATGATAATTCAGAGAGGTTATGAAAAGCCATTCCAGCTCAGCTTTAGATCAAATTTATTTAGATCTTTGATACCAAAGCTTACTATCCAGAAAGTCAAGCATCCACAAATCTAGAATCAATAAAAGCTAGAACTGGTCAAACACAAATTACCAAAACAATTTGTAAAAAATTCCCAAAATACTTCCAATTTTCAGATGAATCTCAGGTAGGATTAAAAAAAAAAAATCAGTTTCCAGTGGCTTTTGATAAATTTGATTAAGTAAAAATGGTAAGTATCACATACTTTTAGTCTTTCATTTATTAATAAGATTTCTTCTCTTTCACACAAGGTAAACCTGATACTAATTTTAACACCCTATGAATTAACCTGTAGTTGCTTATTATTACTGCTAAACATAAGGGTTTATATTAGAAGATGTAAGAAAGCTCTCAGATGAGAAATTTATAATTAAAATACAAAACTGCTCTCAAGGCTTATATAGCCATTTGGAAAAATCTGCCTATTTGTCTACATCACAGCTGATGAAGGATTTTTAAAACTCAAATCTGACAAGAGAGTTTGAGTTTTGCTCAGAATGTAAAAAAAAAAAAANGCCAGAAAAAAAAAAAAAAAAAAAAAAAAAAAATTACCCATTACTGCTTTGTTCCTAGATCATGATATCAGCCTTAAGCAAATGTTTCACCTACAATGAACTGCCTTTTCAGCAGTTTTTGATGCAGCCACCTAACTTCCAGTTTATGTTCTTAAGTCAGCTAGGGAGCAATACAGATCCCTTCAGAATACAGGTTTGCCAAAATAATTTACCATAGAGTTAAAAAAAAAAAAAAAAAAAAATCTATAATTTATGTATTGGCTAAGAACTTCAGCTAAGGAAGAGCAATTGGACTTCATCCCATCCATCTCAACTGCTTTGTGGGCAGCAGATTATACAAAACTAAAGATGATGAAAACTTAAAATATTGCTTCTTGCTTTACATGTGAATAGTATGAATATTTGGTATGTTTAGATATTTGTAGTTGCATAGAAGGATGGAATTAAAGATCACTTCAAGCCACAGTTCAGCTTTTCAATCTCCAAAAAAAGGAACAACAAATCCTTCCCCTACAACTTTTCACACTAGACATTATGATAAACAATAAACCTGAAATATAAAGCAGAGATGTGGAGCGCCTTAAATTTAATGTTCTGGTAGATAATAGTTTGCTGTGCATCAAAGCCAGACATTTTGGTCCTTTTTAGTCAATATAGTGAATATAAACTAATCTACAGGAGATTTATAATAATTAAAAAATAAGTTTAGGAAGTATCTGTCTTCATTGACATCAGATATTGCCCCTATAAGTGGAGTAATGACAGCCTCCAATACCTTAAAACACAAGGAACAAAGTGAAGCCTATTGTGTTTTCATTTTTTCCATGAACACAGGGTAATTCCACAGCAGATACAATCAGGGTGTACAGTGTCTTAACAGACAGCAGATTTTGTCCCCAAATCTTGCAAAAAATCTCAAATAGAAATAAACTAATTCAGTCTGTTTACATCTTATATTTGTCTATGCAGATGAATTATTTTCTTTTAAAATAATTGCCCTTTCAAGACTATCCAAACAAATTACAGTTTTTTAAGATCATTTTGAGGCAAAAGAAAAGAAGATGATATCCTCTCTTACTTGACATCTGAGAACAATAAACAGCCCCAGGACTGGCATGTAGGATACCTGACAAGCTACCTAGAAAATCCCAAACAGTTTGGAAGTGCATAAAAGAATCAGTATGTTCAGGGGAAAAAAAAAAATGCTGAATTTCAATTTCTTTAATATCAAACAGAGATCAAAGGAATAACTCAGACTTTTTTTCTTTTCCAAACCACTTTATTTGGAATCAAGTTTAATACTTGGTTGTCAAGTGTGGCCTTATCTTTTCCTGGACTTATATTTTTTATACACCTAGTGCTTCCAAAATTTACTGCACTACTGCAACCAGCCTGTAGGATTTGGGCAATTAGAATCCAGCAAATACAGATACTGGTTACCTTCAGTATTGACTCTGAGACTGAGGTTTTTGTAACTCTCTTCACTTTCAATGGTGCATCCACAACCAACATGAGAATGACCACAAATATGATTTTGGATGAAAATGAAGTGCAAGACGTTAGAAAATAAATAGAATGCAGAATGTAGATTCCTTATATGAAGAAATAAAATAGATAAATCACAGAATTATAACAATGCAGATGAAGAATACCAAACTACCACAGAGATATTTTTGGCAAGATATCTTCCAAAATGTTCACAAACACTCAGGAGAAATACCTAGTAAAAGTAGGAAGACATAATAAAAAAGATCACGGACTTGATCAGAGAATTGTCTCAAAACTGAGATATGCAGAGAAAATGAACAAAGAAGAACACACCCCTGAATTTAAAAAAATTAATTATAATTTATATCATATTTACACAATATCTGATTCAGCTTTCAGAGTTTACTTTTCAAGGATCAGGTCAATATTGAATAATTAGCAATTACATATCTGTAAGTCATATCAGTATGCTACCCTGACTGCTATTGCAGACAAATGCATCACAATCATTAATTGAGTTCCCTCAGAACTCCTTCTGAGGAACAGACCTATTATTAGTTTAATAATCTATGTGATTTTGTTATCATTGGGGAACTGAGAAATTTATTTAAGGTTTCTAGAGAATCAGACAGAGCCCAGATCTATGAGTGCTTGCCCATTCCTTAATCTACTTAAGCATCTTAAAATCTACACCATTGCACATTTCAAACACGTCACAATACTGAAACTGCCAGCAGATTTGCCACTTCAAAAGAGGTAACAAACACAATAATGACATTACTGTGTCTCAGCACTGTATCAAGCTACATCAGCCCTCAAAAAGAGATGCACTGGTCTGGCAAGATGCACATGGATGGCAAGAAGACCTGCAAGCTACCTCCAATCTTTTCTCCACCCATCCAGACATCACCACCAAAGGCCCAGATGGCCCCAGCACTGCTGTCCCCCTCCCAGCAGTTGCTGGCCTTGCCAAGCTTGCTCTGACACCCCCAGCAGTGGCACCCTGAATTCCTTCCCCTGGCCATGGGACTGATGAGCTGCAGCAGAGATATCCCCAGTCCAGAACACCTGCAAGCTGCATGCTTTTTTTTTTGAAGCCTCACATCACTTCAAATGGATTAACACAGGTTTTAAATTATGGAGTGTACAAAGCATCTTCTGAATGCTCTATAATTTTTACGTTAATTTCCCTTCTGTTGGCTCTTTTTTTTTTTCTTAGGGTTTGGAGTTTTTTGGATTGTTGTTTTGGGGGGTTGTTTATTTGTTCATTTGGTCTATTTGTTAGTTTTGGTTAACTCCTTGAGACAGCATCTTTAGCAATACTTCAGAAGCCACACTCAAGGCCATTAAACATGCCAACCATATCCTGGTGGCATCAAAAGGAGCACAACCAACAGGTCAAGGGAAGTAATTCTGCCTTTCACTCCACTCTCGTGAGATCCCATCTGCAGTGCCGTGTCCGGCTCTGGGGCCCCCAATAAAAGAAGGATATGGGCCTGCTGGAGTGAGTCTAGAGAAGAGCCACAATGATGATCAGAGGTCTGGAGCACCTCTCCTCATGAAGACAAGCTGAGAGAGGTGGGATTGTTCAGACTGGAGATGAGAAGGCTCCAGAGACCTTGGCGTATCCTTCATTACCTAAAGGGCTACAAGAGGGCAGGAAAAGTACTACATGCAGTGACAGAACAAGGGACAATGGTTTCAAAATAAAAGAGGTTTATAAATAAAAGGTTTATATTAGATATTAAGAAGAAATTCTTTACGGTGAGGGTAAAGGGAGACTGGAGACACTGGAACAGGTTGCTCAGAACAGTTGTGGATGTCCTATCCCTAATGTTCAAGGCCAGGCTAAATGGGGATTTCAACAACCTGGTATGGTGAAAGGCGTTCCTGCCCACGGCAGAGGGCTTGGAACAAGATGATCTTTCTTGGGTCATTTCCAAACCAAACCATTCTGTGATTCTATGATAGCAAAAACATACTTCATAGTCATTGTCCTCAGAGGCATTCAAGAAACTGCTGGATGTGGCACTTAGTGCTAATGTCTACCTGACAAGGTGGTGATCACTTAAAGGCTGGACTCAATCTTGGCAGTCTTTTCCAAACTATTTCTATGGTCCTATGTATTGAGTGCTCTAGTGTGAGAGCTATATAATAAAACATATTTAAAACACAGGGTAGAAGTGTGAAAAGAGCCAAGAGAGCCAAGATGTTTGAAACACAGTGAGATTATAGATATAACTCCTACCAAATCACAGGATCAAAAATTGTGATAGAGAAGAGTGTGTATCTGATTGATGCTGAACATGCTCCAACATAGGACTCAAACAGATGGGATCAGTTAGTTGTTCTGGATCTGCTTTAACGTAGTACAGAAAACTGACCTCTTCCACTGATAATATTTTAAAAAGCATGTCATTAAAACCATCACAAAAAGAGGATATTTTATGTACACAACAAGCTTAACAAAATTTGGATGAAAAGACAGTTTTCCGGTTTTATCGGAAATCCTTGAATCTGTTGGTTTAAATCAAATCCTTAATGCTACTGTAACTTAACCACTTATGCATGCATTAACATGCAGCTTTTCCAAAGGTTCTTGTTACACACATTCATAAAAATTGGGGGGAACACAGAATTTTTTTGACCAAGTACATTCATTTCCTGTGTTGATCTGAATTGCACAATGAAGGACAACAAACAGCTCTAACAATCTCTTACATTGAGACTCTTCCACTTAATGCCTGCATGGGGCTTTTGGCTCACAAGGCACCATGCAGGAGCCTGCTAAGGGCACTGGCTTCTGCCACATGCACAAAGCCCAACTTCCTGGGTCTCCCATAATTTCCAACAAGCACAAGGGCCTGGAATTGTCTCACTGGAGAGAGCAATCTGTCTCCCTTCTCAACTCTTGTAGTCAGAGTCAGGGCACCAGCTCCAAGCATCTTGCCAGGTTGAGCTGTAGAACCATCCTTCCTACACGTCACAGCCAGGGCTCCAAAGGCAGGACATCTCCAGTTCCCAGTGAAACTTCCCAGCTCTTAATTAGATGCTGTCTTCCTCAGAATAACAATTGAAGAGCCCTGTGCAAGAACATGTCATCTGAAAATATGGAAATTCTCAGGCAAGTAGCATCAGCATTACAGACTAACAAGTCTTTGTAGCCTCTTAGGCAACTGGATGGGATGGAATTACTCAGCAGTGCCTTCCACTCCTACCTTTTTTTTCCCCTTTCCTCACTTTCTTTTGCTGACCAGATTATTCCTTGTATGTATGGTAAAAATTATAGAAATACTTTGCAATCATCTCTGGAAAACAATCAGAAATTTCCCGGTTTCATAAACAGCTTTAAGACAGAAACAAATTACAGGCATTGCTTACAGACAGCTTTAGTAATCAAAACTCAATTATAAACCTTTAAAACACAGCTCCAACATAAAGAAATGCAGTATCTGAAAACAGTTGATTGGGAATTCTCCTTTAAGACAAATATGAAATATTCCATGCTGTACTGTGAACTTGATAAAACTGATATGAAATTTCCCTGAGTAGTTGATACTGGCATGCGAAAATAAAGCAAAGCTCAGCAGGACACGTGAAATTAATGCATTTCCAATGTAATTCCAAACAGTATATCATAAATCAGCATTGGCACGTCATGCTTGGATCTCATTTGACAGAAGTGAAGCAGAACTTATGTGTTGTTGCAGGTGTTTTGCAAGCAAACATAATGCCCAGCTGATTGTTAACAGATGAACTTTTTTCAAAGGCAAATGAGCTGAAGGAAGATCTCAAAGCTGACAAATGAAAAAAAAACAGGTGGAAATAGTTATGACCACTCCTGGGCTGGAGCAGTCAGAAGCTATTGTTTGTGCTAGGATGGCACTGGAAACAGGCTGCTCCTAGGGGAAGCAGGAGCTGGCTCCAGCAGGCTTCAGAAGCATTTTGGGGCATGACAGCCACCTCCAGCTGGGCCAGTTGCGGGGCTGCTCAGCATGGGCAGCTCCATTTGGCTCAGAGATAGCAAGAACTTTGCACTTCACTCTGAAAGCTACAGAACACCTGCAATTTATGTTCTCTGAGAAAACTGCAGCTTCTAGCCCCTCAAAGCCAAATTTTGAAGTTAAATGACTTATAATACTGTTAATCACAACAAAGATCATCTTGTTCCAATCCCCCACCATGGGCAGGGACAACTTTCACTAGATCAGGTTCCTCTGATCTCCACCCCACCTGGCCTTGAACACTTCCAGGGATGGAGCACCCACAGCTTCTCTGGGCAATCTGTTCCAGCACCTCACCACCCTCACAGTAAGCAATTTCTTCCTAATTTCTAATCTAAACCTACCTTCTTTTCAGTTTGAAATTTTTACTCCCTGTCTTATCACTACACACTCTTGTTAAAATTCCTTTCCGGGGACTTCTTTGTTTTTTTCATACAAAATCCCTTACGTGTAAAAATACCTTTAGGTGCTAAAAATGGAGGCTCTCTGCTACAGGTCCCATTTACTATTGAAGACATATTTTACATACAATTCAAAGGCTGAACACACAGCCTTTGCAGTGTGCTGGCTAGGGTAATAAAGGGAAAAAAATCTGATCTTTGTAAAGTCATTTTTACACTATAATAAAATTTGATTTATTTTTTTTTTTTACAAAATAATTGCTGCAAGTTCAATGGATATGCTCTTTGTAACAGAAAAATATATGTTAAAAAATGAAATATAAAGAGGGATCCTTGACTTTCCAATCTGGGTGAAACATCTTGCTAGGGGCTTTTTCCCCCCTCTATTCTGCTGCCCTTCTGAAAAACTCCTGCGTCAGTCATACTCTGCAGGTTCACCCACCTTAACTACAGGATCTTATCAAGAGAGAGCAGTTTTCTGTAGCTACCAGCCAGAGGGGGAAAAAAATTAAAAATGCTATAGACTCACAGAGGCCTGGCTGTTCCTGGATTTGATCAGAAATCGCTTCTCAGCTGTGACACATAATACTGTTTTCAGGCAAAACATGAATAAACATGTGTATAAACTTTTGATTCAGAGCAATGCCACACTAGTTCTGTGATCCATCAGATCTCAGAAGATAAACATGATGTGATGGGGTCATCTCTTGCCAGAAAGGCTTCCAAAGAGCAACTGGAAAGCTGCAACTAGTTGGTGACTGAGTGGATGGGACACTTCTCAGTGTGCATAACATGTGGCCAGGCAAAGCAGCAGGAAGCACTTGCTCTTGAGTTAAACAGATAAAACTACACTGAGAAAGACTGGTCAGAAAACAAGGATTCTGCTTCAAAAAAAAAAATGAAGCATTCATTTCATGCTTTTAAAAAATAAAATTGAAGAAAAAGAAGGCAATCTTTCAAACATTAGTTGAGGAATTTATACCCAAGTGTAGTCCTGCACCAAGGGCATTATTGTACAGACCTGCTCCACAGGCCAAACTGGAGCCCATGCAGGTCACCTGCTTGCAAGTGTGTCTTCAGCAACAGCTTTATGGTGCTGTACACGACATCCCCAGAGGGCAAGCTCAGCTTCCCTCTCACCCAGATAGTAGTGCACTACACCATCATCTGTTCTGGAATCTGGCTGGGCCCAGCACTCTGTGCAGCTTCAGTTATCCCATCCTTCTGAGGACAGTGGGAGACACATACAGAGGCATAAGAAAAGAAAATGAGTATTCACCAGTACAGACTGACCCAGCACCCTTTAAACACAGGTGTTTTTACCTTCTGCTATGAGGACACCTGGCATGCCTGAACAGCCTGATCCTGGGCTGAATTCAGGACACCTGCTCCAGAGAGGGTGATGATGCCAGTGCTATTCCATCAAGTACTGCTTGGACCTTTGCTTTACAGCAGTAAGTCTGGTGCCTGAGCCAAAGTCTAGCTCACCTCATCTATTCCCTGGTGATACTGGCCACACAGAACATGACACATTTTCTGCAGCAAATTGTTGAGCAGTTTCACCGTGCGCTGTGAACCAGCCGCCCTTGCTCACTAGCTGGAGACATCAGCTTTTCAGGGTTTCCTCTGTTCTCAGACCTACCAATGACTGCACCTGTAAAAAGCCTGATGAATTAATAATGCAAACAAGGCAACAGTGTGCTCATGATCAACTTCAGGACCAAAGTCCTATCAGACCAACTATACAAAAATGGGTGTTTCAGATAGAAAAGGACTGCATGGCTGTCAAAAGGATGCATGAGTGCTTCAACAGAATAAAAAAAATCCAAGAATGTGCTGCATTGGCTTGTGCCAGGTCTATTTCAAGGATCTAGAAGTACTGTGGTACATAGAAGGGGATTAAAAGAAGGATTGCAGAACCTCATCTTAACGTTATGCAACTCCTTTTTCCTGAAAACAAAGGGTGGATTCAGCAAGACCTAAGCAGCCTTGCTTGTGCAAAGCAAAATCCTGCCCTGACCTCTCACTGATCACTGCTTTAACTCCACACCGGCCCCAGGCACGGAAAGAGGAGAACAGAGAGACCTTCTAGACTGTGAAAGCCACTCCACTCTGGCAGAGCATTCCTTTGCACCAGCCTCTTCAACGGCAATGGGAGCAAGGAGTTTCCAGTGAGAAAGGACAAACCTTCGCCAAAGAGGAGGTGAAAGCACAAAGCTTTCAACAACAGCTCTTCACAGAGGGACAGGAGCACAGAGGAAGGACAGGAGCACAGAGGCACAAAGGAAACCACAACTGACACAGCAACAACAGAGCCCTGCCTGGGATTACCAGGTGTCCCTGTAACATCAGGATAGGCTCACTTCTCCACAATTCCTCATTAATTTGGTGGGATGTCAAGTCAGGCTAAATCTAAGGCTCTGCCAATAACCCCATCCAGTTTTGATCAAAAGGTGGCAAGACCAGGGCTCTGAAAGAAGCCACCACCCAGGGAAGCCAATCTGAAGTCGCCCACCACTGTGAAAAGTTAGAGGCTCCCACTGGGTTCTTAATTAGCATTTTGTATGTTTCACTCAGCAAACCGAAGTCTGCCTGTGGTAACATTTATAGGACTTCTCCTATTTTCGAAAGGTTTTAAAACAAAAGACAAAGGGGGTGGGTGAAGGAATAAACACCCCAAAAGAAACCCCACAAATTACTTTTAATTTGTTACTTGTCAAACAGTGGCTTTAACAGGCCAAAAGAAGTTTAATAAATGTCTCATACAGTGTGAGTGATGTACCTAGTTGTCCAATTAGCAGTGCAAACAAACATCTCAATAAACTATATAAATGTCTATAACTTCGGTTTCCTACAGTTTACTACTTCCAATATATTTCTAAAATGCATTTCATTTTAAGAGAAAACACTTCATCACACTCTCTCATCTGCAGATACTTCTGGATGCTTGTGTTTCTTTGTTATTAAAAAAGCTTCTGCTTTACATGGGATTTGTCATGTAAGATATAAAATAAATGCCTACAAAAATCTTTTACTTGAGCAATCAATAGAAACCATCATTGAACAGGAGAGGGGGTTTTGTATGGTTTGTGTGCCTTTACTTGGACTCAGTACTGCTTGCATAGACTTTTAAATTACATTGCAGTGTTCTCCAGTCTGTTATTGATTGATCTGAGATTTTTGGCAAGTCATTTTGCCACTGTGCAGTTCTTTCTATTCCTACCTATCCTCTGTGTCTAATTTGCCTTTAAAAACCCTTTGGGGCAGCAAGTGTTTTTCACTGCCAGCTTGTAGTACCTGTCACCATGGGATCTTATTTCAGTTGGCTTGATAGGCTAATAACAACATTTATGTTGTAAGAGATTACATTTTTAAAGAATAAAAGGAAAAAAAAATAAGCTATTTTACTGGAGAAATACAGTACCAGTTCTATGGGTAAACCATACATATTTAGAACTATCCTTTCTTCCTAAAAAACTAGGCAGGCTTTAATAATAAATAAATTTCATTTTTCAAAATGAAAAACAAACAAAACCATAAAAAGACAGCCCAGAGGACAAAAATCATTATGATTGTGAAACTCAGTAATTTTCCAATGGTTTCTAAGATCTCTTATCTCATAGCCTAGGTCAGGAGACCAAGGAGGGAAGATGTTTTACACAGTCCCAGCTTCCTTCCTCACACTGAAATTCACTGAGGTAGCTGAGGACATCAAGAATAACTCCCTGTCTGGGAACTCTGAATAAGTATTTTTGTAAATTATTTTTAGAATCTGGATGCTATTCAGATCGTCTAATAACAAGGCCAATACTAGTGTCTAAAGGGATACAAGTGAAGAATTCTAGTTTAATGTTCCAGCTGCAAACCTCTTTCCCAGCAGGAGCATCCTCACTAGCTGGCCAGCAGTGCAGAGATAGAGGGAGGAATTCTGCAGCTCATGCAACCTCTTCCTACAGCAACTGGTGAGAAAGTTGCTTACTACTTACCAGAAATCCTCTTAATATTGACCCAAAAGGATACTAATTGGATTTACTACTTTTCTAGAACTGGTACTGCTCTACTCACATGCAGGTGGTGCTTTCTCACGTATGCAAAAAAAAAAAAAAAATAAATAAAACCAAACCTTCAGCTTTTTTGACTTACACACTCAGAAACATTAATTTCTCTGCTGTTAAAGCACAGGCACAGACATGAATCTCTATCAAGGCAAAGCAACTGTTACACTTTTGCAAGTCAGATGAACTGTACACAAATCTATACAATATTTCACACATATTTAAAAGTGGCATATTTAAGTTTTATGGGTTCATCTATTCTGAAGACTATTTTAGTACATAAGCATCACAGGCTTAACATGAAAACTTAATATAAATATGAATCCAGAAGACCTTTTAATTGATATTCAATTAACAACTTTTAATGTTAATTAAGCAAACCCAACATCCTGATTTTACTTTATTTTCTTAACAAAACCTCCAGTACTGTGATGGATTCTTTTCCTGAAATCTCTTATGCTATTTTTACTGGAAAATGACCAAACAGAGTGAGCGTTGAAAAAGCTCTT
>WEZZ01005938.1:0-14345 GCA_013400585.1 Chloropsis cyanopogon
CCCTCACTGGGGTGTCACGCAATGATATGGGATCACAGAATGGTTAAAAGGGACTTTAAAGGTCACCTGGTTCCCCCTCTGCCATGGCAGGGACGCCTTCCACTGGCCCAGGCTGCTTCAAACCTCGTCCAGCCTGGCCTTGGGCACTGCCAGGGATCCAGGGGCAGCCACAGCTGCTCTGGGCACCTGTGCCAGGGCATCACCACTCTCACAGGAAAGAATTTGTTCCTAATAGCTAATCTAAACCTGCCCCCTTTTACTTGAAAGTCTGTGTCNCTGTCAGTGTGAAGCCATTCCCCCTTGTCCTGTCACTCCAGTTCCTGATGCAGAGTCCCTCTCCTGCTTCCTTGCAGCCCTTTCAGGCACCGTGGGCTCTCCACACAACCCTCTCCAGGCTGAACATCCCCCATTTTCTCACCCTGTCCCCGTAGGGAATGTTCCCCAATCCCTGTTTCAGCTTCCTGGCCCTCAGGCACTCTCCCCGGTGCCCACTCAAGTACCTGACAGGAGGTTGGAGCCAGCTGGGGGTCAGTCACTTCTCCCAGAGGAAACAGCCTCAGGTTTAAATTGGATATTAGGAAGAATTTCTTCACTGAGAGGGTGGTCAGGGAGAGGCTGCTCAGGACAGCAGTGGAATCACCATCCCTGGAGGTGGTCAAAAATGATGAGGCATTTACATTTTACAGTGGACCTGAGTTAATGGCTGGACTCAATGATCTTGGAGGTCTTTTCCAGCCTTAGGGATTCTGTGATTCTCAAGTGCTGGGATGGCAGGACAGGACCACAGCCACCATCCCCTGCAGCAGGAGGCTCAGCACTCCTCTTGGAGACACAGGATACTTCGGGATGACTTCAGCCTGATTTGTTTATAAATTTAGAATTTGCCTTCAGAGCTCGCAACTTGGCATTTTTCACAAGACCTAAATATACTCCTTGAAGGCGTGAACTGTTTCCATAATAAAGCCTTTTAGAATTGACTTGTGAAAACTCATTTAAAGCTGTATTTTGGCAGAGTGAGGGGAAGTGCTGACTGCAGTGGTAGAGGTGGTTCACTGTACAAAGGGAGGAGGAAGGGAGTAGGGAAGGGCAGCTAAAACTACCTGCTACTAACATCTCCTTACACGGCCCATTAAAGATCCTGTTTCCAACAGTTTCACCAGTTTTTCATGCTTGGGTTGGAATTTTCTCCATCACATTTCTGGATCAGGCCAAACTTCTACAGTAAATTTCACCCAAGAGGTTTTTTTTTCTGGGTTTAAGATGAAGTTGTGCCACAGACACAGCTTAACCTTGAACAACAATCAATCACATCAGCAGGTTTGGNACTTAACCTCGAACAACTTTTGCTTGGAGTGTTACAAATTTTTGGCAGATAGTTTTTTGATGTTCTCAGAATGTCTGGGGAAAAAATCAATCACATCAGCAGGTTTGGGGAGTTCACATTCAGGAAATTCAGGAACGATTTCTTAAGCAGGGATCCCCTTAGATCTGATCCATCAGAGGTGTGTTCAGCTCAAGACTGAACGAGATTTCCACTGAAATTACAACTCCAGGCTGCTGCAGACCAGACCAGGGAGAGATGCCTACAAAGAAACCTGGCAGGCTGCATCCCACAGATAAGGGAAAATGTAGGATTTAGGCTCTGAGGAAGCACATAGAAAAGCCATTCACTAAGGATTATTGATTAAATTAGTACAATATAATGTTTAAATATTGCAGTAATACCAGAAGTCAGCCATCCATGCCCACCTGGGATAGGATCTGTGCAGAGATAAAGTTACACACCCTGCAAAGTCCTTGTCTCATGTCCCTGTGCTGGTTTGGCCCGGGATGATCACTAGGACCTTCAAAATGTGGAAGCTGTAAGAAAACCCAAGAGCACACACTTTGCAGGTGATGCCAGAAGCTGGGTCTCATCCCAGCCCCTGAGCCAGAGGCTCCTGCCAGAGCATTTGGTGTCCCTTGTGCCCAGCATCTGCGAGGCTGGAGGAGCCCTGGAGCCCAGGCAGTGCCTGAGGCAGGGACAGCAAGGGCAGGGCTGCTCCAGCTGGGTTTTGAATAACTCTCGTGGGTGGAGACACAAACGCTCTGGGAAACCTGTTCCAGTGTTTAGTCACCCTTCCAGTAAAGTAGATTTTGTCCTGTTTAAATGAAATTTCCTGTGTTTCAGCCTGGGTCCTTTGTCCCTTTTCCTGTCACTGGGCACAGCTGAGCAGAGGCTTCTCCAGCCTGAGCAATCCCAGCTCCACCAGCCTCTCCCAGAGGGACACATGCTCCAACCAAGACAGTGCAATTACAGCAGCTCCTTCCCCAAATCCCAGTACATTACATTATAGGATCTGAAGTGATTTCACCAGCCACAGAGATCAACAATCTATACTTACGTCCCATTGAACATATGGATTTGAACTACTCTAGCTCCTGTCAGCAAAATGGCTATTTTTAATGGAGGCAATAGGAAATATTATTAAATAATGCAAAGGAAACATTGCATTGCAACTCCGTGAAAATGGCATTGGGCTTTTCCACCTTTATCTGGTAATTACCAACTGGAGGGCTCTGTTGAAAAACAAAGTGATGTCTTTCATAGCTTTCAAATGCATCCTGTGATCTAAAAGCCAAACAATTTCCATCCATGTCAACACTGGCAATGAATATCCTGCTTAGCCAAAATATTACATTAATGACACCTAAGCTGGTGCTCTGACTTCAGAGAGGTCTTAAGCAACACTTCACAAACACAGTGGTGTGAAATCTCCAGAGTCACCTGTGCAAACCCATGGAAATTGGGGTTGCATCATGAAAAAATAAGATTGCAAATAAGGTTACCTGCTTGTTCCACACCTCTACTCAGTTGAACTCTCAGAGTTTAATATATTAACTTCTTTTGGTTGTGCCTGAATACTCTTCATGGTAACAAACTAAGGGGCAATGAGAGGAATCCCTTTCCTTCTTATGCATTGCTCCCACTGTAAAACACCTTTCCTGTAGCTGCAAATCTCCTGATAACTAACCAGGGCTCAGCTCTGCTGAAGATCTTCCATGTGACCCAGAGAGCCCAGCTCAGCATGGCCAGCACTGCAGCACTGGCACCAGGAACCACTTTCCCCCCAAAAGCCTTCTAGTTCTGAGTGCCAGCAGCAAGAACCTGTGAAAAATGAGCAGATGCTGCTTTTACCTTTTGACTTTTCAGGGTGGAAGCACATTTTAAGCAACCTTTTTCAGTGGCACCATCTGAGAATTTTGGCAGTGTGGTGGAGGGAGATGAGCAGAGAGATATCCAAAGCCTCCCTTGGAATTACATCCAGTAACTTCCATTTCCTCCACGAGACTGAACCAGCCCTGTGACTGCTTTGGGTCAGTGTGGCCCATTTCAGTTTGAAAATACTTCTTTGCAAAATCCCTCTCTCACAAACAAGCAAACAAAGAGACTACCAGGAGTAAATGTACTGAGCAGGATGCTTCATGGCAAAAATAGATGTCTGAAGTTGCCAGCAAGATGCTAAAAGTGAACATTCTGTAGGGACAACATTAAAGCAAGCCCAAGTGAGTATGAGAAATCAGAGTAACACACAGATTTTCTTACAGAGCCAATTCAGAGCCTGACATTTCCGCCCACACAGCACAGCTCTGTGACAGGCAATAAGACACGGCAGCAATAAGAGCAACAGGAGACTCCAGAGGAATAAACAATATATTTCTTCTGTCAACAAAAATATATGCCTCTCTTTATTCCTTTCATAAGTCTCCCACAATTATTAATGCTCTGGGTTTGTGGGTTTGTGTGGCAGGGGGGCTGCAGGGGTGGCTTCTGTGAGAAGCTCCTGGAAGCTTCCCCCATGTCCCACCGAGCGGGTCCAAGGGGGTAACACCTCTGGAAAACAGATTGAGGAATGGGGGTGAAACTGCACAGCTGCAGGCAGGAGAGAGGAGTGAGAATGTGTGAGAGGAACAGCTCTGCAGACACCCAGGATGAGGGGAAGGAGATGCTCCAGAACTGAGATTCCCCCGAAGCCCAAGTGAGGCTGAGCCCAGGAAGAAAGGAGGGTAACAGGGCTTGGGTATAAACATTTCACTATATTGCAAATTCTGCAGCTTGTAAACAAAACATCAGTCACAGCACAGTTCAGCCTCTCCCCACTTCAAGCCTGAACACATAAATCAACTTCTCTTCAATGTTAATGAATATTATTCTACTCACTTGCTCCTTGATCTACGAAACACTTATTGTCTCACTTCATAAAATACATTTCCTGCACACCAAGCATTTTTCTCTATAACGTTCCTGCTCATTAGTGTAAGGAACAATATTTTATCTGGTTTCATATATTGAAAATCTGGGACCAGGCTTTCAATGAAAGCACTGGAAAATGTGTGAACGGGAAGTTCGGGTTACCAAGAGAAATGACAAAACTTAAAGGCAGTGAGTGAGGACAAATTTTCAGGAAGTCACAATAGTCATGATAGGGCAATCCTAGGAGTAACATCATCCACCTCAGACTGTTCTACCAAAAGATTGTGTTTGTTTCTCAGACTTTCACCTGAGTTCATGTCAAAATTAGTCCAATACAGCAGTGAAAACCAGTACAGTGTTCTTTTCCTTGGGAGATCACAGACAACGTAGCACCATACTCAAAAATTTTTTACCCTTTCTGTAGCTGAAGGAATTTAAATACAAGGAGGTGTAAAAAGTAAGCACATCCATTCTAAGCCGGGTTTAACTACTCGTAGTCACTGCTCTGAGGAGTTCATCCATTCCACAGAGTTCCATCAGCACCACTGACTTCCTGTCACACACAGGAGGAACCAGAAAACAAACATATAGCAGAACAGAGGAAAAAACTAAAATCCATGTTAGTTTATTATTCATTTCAAAATACAGGAGATTACAAAGATTCTGGAAGAGAGGGAACATTTGTCAGTGCCATCCTGAGCCTTCCTGCACAGCTCTTTCAATCTGCCTCTGTTCCTCCTCGAACAGGACTGCCAGGAGTGCAATAAATGTCACTCATTCCCAGCATGGAGGGATCCTGTCATGGCCCCTGGGAGATGGCACAAATCAGATTTGTTCACAGCCCAGCAACATCCACAGCTCAGCCGAGCCCCTCGGGTGAGACACAAATGTGAAGTCCAAATTTAGAGAAAGAAGGAGAGTTCCTTTCTTAATCTGCTCCACATATTCAGCACAAGAGGTGCCCCAGTCACTGGGAGGTGAAAGCACTCAGCCTCTTCCAGGAGGTGATCACCCTCCCTGGATCAAGGCATATTACTTTTTCCCTTAGGGGCCTCCATAACTTTTCTCCCAACAAAATGAAACTGCAGCTACCCACAGTAATTTTCCCTAGGCTGAAGCTTTCAAATGTGAATTTTTCTGCCTCAGATCAGATGGTCCCAATGCTGTCACTAACGAGCGAGAAACTTCCAGTGAATATTTATTAAAAATCCACTGTGGCTTAACATTCTTCAACAAAACTTGCTCTTTTCCTCCTAAAGTAAAATTCCTCTTAAACCATAGGTTCTCCTGCTGGTTCAGTTTGCTGGAAAGCCCATGATGGTAAACCCATCCATGGCTGCTTTGGTTTTCATGCAAATTCCAACCATCAGAGTTATATAAATGCTTATGTAATGAAAAGGAACATAATACACAAACCTGCCCATGTCACTGGGAGTTATTTACAAGAGCTATAAATCAAAGTTCTGTTTTGCTTTATGTTTAAGGGCCTACTGCACAGACAAAATGTCATATATGCCCAAAATTTGCTTTCAGTCACTTCCCCCTCCCAAAGAAAAAGAAAACTACAATTCAGCTGCCTGCTGAAGGCTATTCCTTGGTCAGAGTCCATGCAAAATTGTATTAGAAGCTTTGAAGTTAAAACATGAACATTGACTACGAGGGAGGGCCCTAAAGACAAAGACATTTACTGGATGTAAATGTTCAGTGGAGACAAAGGTCACCTTCTACTTTCCCAAAATCAAACCATGTTGGAAATTCCACATCCTGCTCTTAAGTTTTGCTTCAGAGCTGAAATCTTTTTATGGAAGGAATCAGCAGTGAAATATTATTAACCTTGATGATTGATTATGTTGTAATGGCCAAGTTATGATAACCTCAGAGGCCATGGGACTGCAGAGCCTCAGCTGGTGGGACACAGGAATCTGATCCATCCCAGCTCCAGAGCAGATGGGCCATGAGCAGAGGAGCTGCTGGGCAAGCCAAGCCTCCAGCCTGCAGGAAATGGGGTTTTATCTCAACTGGTGGCTTTGGGCCAAATCAAGCAGGGAACAAACCCTTTTGAAAATGCCTACAAACTGGAAATTCCCAGAAAGGCCACCTCAGAAACATCCAAACACTTCCAAAAGACCATTCCCAAATTCCAAATGACTGACATCATCTCTGGTACCTGCACACAGCAGCTCCACACAGCAGCTGTGGGAGCTCCCCAAGCTCCCTGGCTCCAGTGCAGAGGGTGCTGAGGCGCCCTGGGGAGGCTGCCCAGAGCCACAGTTCCACGGCAGGGAGTGCAGGAGCTCCAGCAGCCCAGCCTCAGCCAAGCTCTCAGTGCTTCCAGACATGGAAATCCCTGTGGAGCTCAGGCTCCCAGCTTTCAGCTTTGCAGCCTTTGCAAGTGGGAGCCCAAGGCCACCAGCTGAGTTTTGAGCCCCCAGGCCCTGGACAGAGAACTCCAAGGCAGAGCTGTCTGGGTTGAGCTGCCCCAGGAACCAGGCAAAGACTCCTCAAATGGGACAACTTCAACCAAAACATTTACTCTTTTTTACTGGAGTGGCTTTGCTCTCCACTGCTTACCTTCATCCAAAGTCTTCTGTATTTATGACACAAGGAAAAAGGGCTTTTCCAGACCAGCTTTTGGATCATGAGATAAGGGTCTGACACCATTATTTACGGAAAACAGAAATTCAGCAGCAATGCCTTTGGCTACTCTGTGTGCCCTGGCTGTTCCTTCCATCTCTGTACCACAAGGAGCCTCCTCAGATCTCCTGGCAACTGTTCACAGAGTGGAGATGAAGAAATGTCAAACTCTGAGAATAAGCTGGAGTTTGTGTTCTGGATAGAAAGGCAAATTATGCACCGAGAGCAAGGCAAAGCAAAGGCAGAGTGTGACCTCTGTATTTGCACATCTGCTTCAGTTCACACTCCAAGGGAGATTTGTTATTAAAAACTCCAGGTAACTGATCTGCATTTTGAAGAATGTGAAGGAAGAGCAGTGCTGCCCAGGAGCCACAGCAGGACAGTGTGACACTTGCTCTTGGTTCTGCAGTGAAGATTCAGGTCTTCAGACAAGAATCAGTTCTTTTCTGAATCTCTACTCTGTGATCCAGTGCTCTGAAGGTCCCTTATTTACTTCTCATTCCTTTTAACAAAGAGGGTTTCAATGAAATTTTTCATGATTATCCAACACTTTTCCTCCTTGTTGAGCATGTTACTTACTTAGAGATATTTTAATGCAACACTGCAATTACATTTCTTATGCATTTTACACTTAAATGATTACATTAATTAAAAAGGAATGCACAGAGGTCTGAGTGGATGGGGATGGTGGTCTGGTTTGCAGAGCTTAACATATTTCAATAAAACTGGTCTTGGTTCCTCTCCAAGCCCTTTTTTCAGTAGTTTAACTGCTCTGATGACCTTTGTTCCCAACTGTACCTTTGAAATCTGGTCACTACAGCAGAAAGACAAACTTCATTACCCGAAAAGTCAAAAATTGAACCTGAATCAGCATTTTTTCCCCACTGCAACAGCTGTTCTGGCCCAAAGTGATTTGAAAAATGTAAGAGCCTTTCAAAGTACTGCCAAATGAAAGTTCTTGATTAGTAGATCCCAACCAATTAATCTCATCATCACCACACAGGCCCTTTAGACTGAAGGAGGTACATAGGGATGATTTAGGGCCATACTTACCTTTTATAATTTCTTTTAAAACAGCCCCACAGACAGAGGTCTGTATTTATCCTAAGAATCTTAATGTGTTGGCTAAACTTCAGGCTGAGATTTAGGTTAATGCATCTCATCTATCCTGTTAAAGTAGCAATTATGCATCTGGAAGAAAAGTGTTTCCAGGGCCCCTGAAGTCCATGCCAGTAAAGCACCAACTGCAGCTGCAGTTTACAAGAAAAGAAAAGTTAGAGCAACAACTCTACAATTTACCAGGATTATAAATTAAATATTCCCAATGTAAACATTTCATTGATAGAACTGTGGGGACAGGTAGATCATCTCATTTAGTAAAAAAAAACCCCAACACCCCCCAAAATCCCACGTGTGACTCTAAACATGTGTTTTGAAAATACCAAAGAACTATGACATTTTCGTTCTGCCAGAAAAAATGATCACATCTTGATTGAATACTTTGCCTTCTCATTTCCTTTTCCAAGCTGAAATGTCAACTATTTTAAGGAAAATCCGAATATTACCCAAGCACAAACCAGAAGAGAGCCTTGGTGCCACAGCTGTCCCTGAAAAGGCACATTCCAGTTCCACACTTGCAGTTTTACCACGAAGAAAACAGAGCTGAAACCCTTCCAAGTGCTTTGCTGCCTAATGACACAATCACCAGCATGTTATTAAGGCTCAACACTCTGACACTGCAGTCATTATATCTGCAAACACCAAGACATTATGGCAGGAGAAAACAATCCTTTTATTGAAAGCAAGGACGTCTCGTTGTGACAGGTGAATGTTTCACTCCCGAGATGAACCCCATATACATAACTATTTTTATGCAGTTTTCATGTTCCATTTACACAATTTGCTGGCTTAAAAGGCTTTAACAGTCAATCAAGGGTTCAAGTACTAAGCTGCAGAACAGAAGAAAATTATATTGTGTTATTGAAGTCAGGTAGATAAACAACACCTCCTGATTGTGATGGTACCATTATGTGCCTCAGGATGAACAGGAGAGAGAAAACATTCACCTGGTTTCATATTCCAAATACTCGCTGAGATTCATGTATCAAGAGATGAAAGAACAGAGAGGGTTATTGTGTAATATTTTAATACCATAAAGTCAAATTTATGCAAACCAGGAAAAAAGGAAAGTGGGGTTTATGTCTTGTGTGGAGCTCTGCCTTACTGAATTTGTGTTTATTATTCTGACAAGCTACAAAAATAAAAGATATAAATACAGGGAGAACAGTAAATGTGTATCTCTTCTTTTGCAAGCAAACTGTCACAATATTATGCTCATTAAAAAGCTTTCTAAAACTAATAGCTCAGTGAAACACCAGACTTAATGGCTTGAGATAAATATCTTGCAACAGAGCTGTTTAAGCCACTGTAAAAACAAACCTCTTAAACAGCAGAAGCACAAACACCAAGCAAACAACAGAGAACCTGTGTTCCCTGAAGTCACTTTGCAGTCTTGCACTGACTCCAGGAAGAACTAGATCAAAATAAAAGCTTTCACTTTGTTTATATTTCCTTTGGGGCTGAATCTTCCTTTATTTCCTTGCTACACCCAGCCAAAGATGGACTCATCCTAGAGGGAAAAAGTGAGAAAAGTGAATTGGTACATTCCCATTAATATATAAAAAAAGTCTCTATATCAAGTGAGACAAAAAAAGACTGTTCAGATTCTTCAGATTGTACTTGAGGCCATCAGGGAAGGATTTAGCTCAAGAAGAAGGCAAACAACCTCCCTTTTTCTTGGCAAAGCACAGAGCCCTCCCTGCGAGGATGGGGCTGCTCTGGTCCCCAAATCTGAAATCTTGAAAATATTTCAGCTCAATGTCAGTAATACTTTAGAATATAACTGGCACTTATAATAATAACATGAAACAAGATCAGTGCATGTTTTTAATACTATTAATTTGCTTATATTAGGGTTTTTTTTTTGGCCTTTAATGGACTGTCTACATACCCTGTCCAGGTATGCCCCATTCTGTGACCTCTGGATCCTGTCAGAGCCTGCAGGAGAACATCAGGTGGAGGAAAATCATCATTTGCAGTCACATGCAATCTAATCTTAATTGCAACATTCCAAGGAGTAAATAGGTAGCATTAAAATTCAAGTAGACTTTTGTTCTCCCAAAAAAACCCTATTTATAGAGGCAATAAAATGTAGCATTAATTTTCTAGATTTAGTAATCTAGGGAGAAAAAAAAAGAAGATAAAAATGAACCCAGTTTATTCAGGCTTGTTGATCCCTATCTAAATAGCTTCTAGAATTATTCCATTTGCTTCTTGATTAATGAAAAATTCAGATCACTAGGAGAGTTATCTCCCAGATTTGATGTTGTGCAAAATCTGCTAATTAGAAAGAAGGTATAGAATTGAAGGTTTTCATGAAATAGGACTTAATAGGAGATTCTCAGTTAAAGCTCCTGAGAAAGTGGGTAAAATTACAATTAAGGATAGAGTAAGAGGGGAGGAGGAGGGATTGTTGGTTGGTGAGGTTTTTCAAGTCACTAAAAATTATATACAAAGAAAATGCTCTTTCTCTGAAAGAAATGAGTGGCTGAAAAGGGGACAGGCCGTGCCCATAAATCCAATTTTAAACAGCACATGGTGATCCAGAGCACACAGAAAAGCAGCCAGTAGGGTAAGATGGTAAATCCACCCAGGAAGTCATATATAAGCAGGATTTGGGGTTTTTTTTCCCTTATAATATCTTGAAATCTAATAATCTATTAAAGATTTCTCCTCCTTTTTTTCTTGACACTTGTTCTTCTTTTTCTTGAAATCAAGCAAACAATCAATCCAGGAAGATTTTGTTTTAAAATTCACTGTCCTACACATCCATGGATGTGTGTGTCTTACAGATAGATATATTCCAACATATACATTAACAGCTTTGCACAAACACTGCAATGATCTCAGCTGTGGCAGAATGCACGTGGAACAGCTTCCATGGGAGGAGAGATTTATTAAATTGGAACTTCTTAGCACAGAAATATGGCAGAGGCCAATGGAACCTTGAATATGAATAGCACATAATAAATAATTAATATCCTGCCATAATTCCAGAGGTAATCAGGAATTGGGTTTAAAGCCAACAGAAGAAGTGGTTTTGCACACAATGCAGAATATTTGCACAATAATTGCAGAAGTTGTTGAAGCCTGTTTCAGTGGAATTTCTCCTATTCAATAACATCCACTGGGGTAGAGGTTTCTGTTCTGAACCAGAATTGCACTTCTTTTGTTCTCATGAAGAAGATTTTTGAGGGAGCATTTTCTTGCCATGTGTGTGGAAATCTAATCCAACATTTTACAAAATAAGACACTGGCTGGAATGGTCCTACATTTTGGGATACACTCCAACATGCTCCCACGTGGAAAACTTCCATCAGCACCAATGCAAGGGAAGAAAAAGTGCTGTGGGTGAAAGGAGCATTTTTTAACTTGCCTGGTAGCTCTTCATGGATTACTATATTCTTTTTCCTAATAATTCATCCAACTGTGAGGCCAGAAATTCCAATTCCATTTGTAAGCATACACTGTATTATCTTAAATTGTGCAGCAGCTACAATGCCTCTAATTGAAATTGGCTGAATGCAGAGCACCAGTTTTAATTCCCAAGTCATTTTCCAGTAATGAAAGAGCTGCATTCAGGGCACAGAGTGAGAACATGTTCGATGGTTTTGTTAAATTGTGTTACAGCAACCTTTGGGGAGCATCTAATTTATTTATTGTATGTATGAAATCAACCACTATTTTCCTACATGAAAAAATCCATTATTATTCACACAACTACTGCCTTGGACCCATCTGTGAGTAAGTTTAATTACATATTTCACATGTTCAGAAAAACGTGCAGATGTTTTATGTGCATGTCTTTAATGTCAGGCTGCAGCAAACACTTCCACCATCCTTCCTCCAAATTAACACATACAAGACCCTTTTCCAAAAAAGCTGGGAGTGCCTAAAGCACGGAATGAATTCCATTTGTGAGTTGTAAAACCTACTACCCAAAACAGCTGAATGGACCTTAAACCTTGGGATCTTCACTTGTATTAGTAATTTATTTTCTCTAGTAAAATAAAACATTAGCTGTTCATTTCCTACCTTCTCCATCAAACTGGCTGCAGGTCAACAGCCGACTTCTGAACTTTTCATTTTCCTCAAGCATTTTTGAAATCACTTTCCAGACCTTGTGCCAGACTTTGGACTGAAAGATGAAATGGGAAGCATGTAAAAAGTTTGCATTAAAACATGTATAGGGCAGAACCTTCAATTCCCCACAATGACTATGAAGTCCAGCTGGGTTTTTTTTGTTGAGGACTGGGAAAGAAGGGATATATATGTGGGATATATGGAAGAATCACCTCTATTTAAAAGTCAGAAACATAAATTCCTCCATGATTTTTCACGTGAGATCTCCACCTCCTTTCTTGCCTAGAACTCTTGTGTTTATCCAGGACTTGAGAAGTGCCCTTCTAGATAAGCAAACCTCATGAAAACTTATGTAGAACCATTAAGCTCTCTTCAAAGTCATCCAAAATGCAGGGCAAAAAAAGATTGTGTAGTTTTCCAGGAGCAAAAAGTTTCCCATGTGGTCCCTCAGCAGCAGCATAACTGAGGCCCCAAACTCAGATTCCAGAATAGCAACACTCTTGCCTGTTTCATACCAAATCCATATTAATTTGTTTTATAGATGTTGAAAAGCTTTATTTTAGAAGCATAAAGCTCTGTCCATAGTGGGCACGTTTCAAACTTGTGCATTGAAAAGATTAAATTGGAATTATGGACAAAAGCATTCAGGCAGAGGTGGCCTAACAAACAGAAATGGCTGTTGACACGCTGATGTTTGGAATTTTGCTGGACCTCATCTGAGAGACTTGTTTAAATCTAAAGATAATTCCTTTCTCAAGGACCTTTATTGCTAAAACATTCTATATATTCCTCATTGTTTTTGAAGACTATTCAGTGCACCAGGAGAGCCACATTCCAGGATGTTTTTGGCTGTTCCTCTGCAGCTGGTAGCATTTTGCTGTTTTTAAATCCAGTATCTATGACATGACTCTGTTCCAGTCCAGCTGATCACTTGTACTTCGCACATTACAGGATCTCATAATGAGTTACTGCTTAACAAATGTTCCTCTTAACATTTCAAGCATTTGTCAAACTACTGAACAGGAACAGAAACACATTTGTGAAGCAGAAAGTGATTCTGCATTGCTCCAAGGATGGCATTAATAGCTCGGGCTCCTGTCTCCTCTTATTTGTAACCCGTGGGATTTCTTTGTTTAAAACATGGGAGGAAGAGGAGCTGCAGAGCTTTTTACTGCTGGGTTTCACCCCCAAGGTGTGCTGCACCCTGGCCCCAATCCAGCACAGCATTTCAGTACAGGCTTTTAAAGTCAACAGCATATTCTCATTTTTCAAGGTAAGCACACTTAAGTGCTTTATTGAATAGGAGCCAGAATTTTAAAGCCTCCAGAGAGGGAAGATAATACTATTTTTTCTTTTCTGTAAGTAAGGTTTTCAGTAACAGGGTACCAATTTCATCTTTTAATCTCCCTCATGCTCTCACACACAGAGAACAAGCAGCTTTCTCAAATGCCAAGGCAGCTAATTGAGCTGACACACTTTATACCTTTTTCTTCTTTCTTTTAATGACTTTATCAGCATTTCTTGAAGGGATGGGAAAGTCAAAGGTGTCAGCCTTAGCCTCTCGAGGGTCACCTAGAATGAATTTAGAAAGCATTTTTTGAGTATTTACAGTATGTTCCTAAGGAAGATGTTGATCACTGGCACAGGTTGCCCAGAGAAGCTGTGGCTGCCCCATCTCTGGAAGTGTCCAAGACAGGCTGGATGGAGCTCTGAACAGCCTGGTCTAGTGGAAGGTATCCCTAGAAAGGGATGGAACAGGATGATCTTTAAGGTCCCTCCCAGCCCAAATCACTCTATGATTCCAGAGGGATCCTTATTTCTGGTCACCTTGCAGGGTATCAATCCTTACATCCTGCAGCTTGTTCCCTTCTTCTTTACTCCATTATAACCATGGGGCAAGTGAGCGTCTCTCAAACGCCACAAAACACATTTCAAAACCACACAGCACCCACGCATTAGACAACAGCGGGAAGAATCACCCCCACGGGTTTTGCTCCCCCGCTATTCCGGGTACAGACAATTAAGACAACACTCGAGCCACCTCCGGCCCTCAGAGAACCCGACACAAGGGGCTGTCCCGGGGTCTCACCGCTGGTACCGCCGCTGGTGCGGCTGCCGGCTCTCCCTTCGCCGCCGCTCCCCGCTCGNGGGGATTGAGGCTAAGTGAGGAGAAACGAGGGTCGGTGAGGGGAACGGGGGCTGAGGGGAACCGGGAACTGAGGCTAAGTGAGGGGAACTGGGGGCTGAGAGGAGCCGCAGTTGAGGGGCGGCGAGG
>WEZZ01005938.1:14928-44181 GCA_013400585.1 Chloropsis cyanopogon
CCGGGGACGCGGGGCGGTGAGGGGAGCCGGGGATGCGGGGCGGTGAGGGGAACCAGGGGTCAGTGAGGGGAACCGGGGACTCAGAGGAACCGGGCTGGGGGTCTGTGAGGGGAATTGGGGAATAGCTCGGTGAAAGGAGCCCAGGGTTGTGAGAGCGCCGGGACTGAGGGGGCAGCGAGGGGTCGGTGAGTGGAGCCGGGGACGGAGGGGAGCAGGGGACTGAGGGGCTGGATGTTCCCCTGTGCCTGGGCCAGTGCTAGAGTTTAGCACACATTGCTGCTGCCCAAAGCCACGTATTGATACATTTCATGCAAGTTATTAATCTATTTGTACCAGTGGTAAGGGGACTCCAGGCTGAAGGTTGATTGATGTCTTGTTTGTTTCTACAGCAGGGGAATCCTGGCATCCCTTTGGTGCTGGTGCTGCTGCAGTGCCTGCACTGATACAAGGATTTCCTCTCCAAACAGTGCACCCGCTCCAGCCACGTGGTGAACAATAATGAAACATCAAATACCTGTTTGTTCTTCAGGCAGCAACAGATGTGTGACACTGACAGGATGCCTGGCGGGTCAGTCCAGCTCATACAGGTGCTTGGTGTCCCATTGCAGCCATGGGTTTGTTGGATATGGACTGTGACAACTGGCATTCTCAAACCACTGAAGAGCTCAAGTCATAGAACCATGGAATGGTTTGGGTTGGAAGAAACTTCAAACACCATCCAGTTCCATTCCCTGCCATGGACAGGGACCCCTTCCACTATCCCAGGTTGCTCCAAGCCCCATCCAACCTTCGGCACTGCCAGGGATGGGGCAGCCACAGATTCTCTGGGCACCCTGTGCCAAGGCCTCCCCACCCTCACAGGGACAAGTTTACGTCAAGTCCCACTGATGTTTTCTTTGTCATTAAAATACTGCTCCAGATTACTTCCCAGAACTCAGTTAGCACAGGGTTGCAAATTAGAAATAAGAAATTCTATGAAAATACCCATTTTTCCTAATTGTTTCAGCAGCACTGGCAGAATGAATGGTGTTGCCCTCGGGAATGAATCCAAGCAAATCGTGGTCATTCCCCAGGGTTTTGAAGAGGCTGAGGGTCCCGGTGTGTGTTCACGGAAGGGAATGGAGCTGGGGAAGGGAATGGAGCAGCTGAAGGAGTTGGGAAGGGGCTCAGCCTGGAGAAAAGGAGGCTCAGGGGGGCCCTTCTGGCTCTGCACAACTTCTGACAGGAGGGGACAGCCAGGTGGGTGACCATGACAAGAGGGAAAGGCCTCAGGCTGNCGCAGTGCGGGCGGGCCCCGCCAGGTGGCGGCCGCTCCCGCCGAACCGGCGCGGCCTGCCGAGCATCCCCGGCTTCCCGGCCTGCTACACACTGCCGGCAAAAGGCATGTCGCGTATGCCGCTGCAAACGAGGGAAAACAACTCGCACAGGCGCAGCCTGACAGAGTAATTTGTTGTTTCCCAGTTCTAAAAGGGCATCTCCTGCAGGCTCCAAAGGCTGGGGACTGAAAAGGAGGTTGTAGGTGTGATACAACCACCGAGTCAGGAGCCTTGAGATCAACTGTGACCTCAAATGTCAACTGTGACCTCCCATAGGAGGGAAAGGTTCTTCCCTCAGAGGGTGCTGGGCACTGCCCAGGCTCCCCAGGGGATGGGCACGGCCCCGAGGCTGCCAGAGCTCCAGGAGGGTTTGGACAGCGCTCCAGGGGTGCGCAGGGTGGGATTGTTGGGGTGTCTGTGCAGGGACAGGAGATCCCTGGAATGATCCCTGTGGGTCCCTTCCACTCAGGATATTCTGTGATTCTACAATTCTCAATTCCACTCCTCCACAAACCCAAACTCCCTCCTCTGTCAAAACCTGCACTAACCAACTGCACCAGTGAGTTCAGTTTGGGATATCAAACCCAAGAGCTTCATTAAAAACTGGTCCTGGCCTACAAACTTCCCCAAGTCCATCCATCCCAAAGCCCTGGTAAAGAAATCCCTTCTTTAGCTGCAATGCTGCCCACCCCACAGCCCCCCGGTGAATCCTCCCACACAGACCCAAAGAGCCCCGTGTTCATTCCATGGCTGTCTCCGCATTGTGCAGGAACACTCGCTGCTGTATCTGCCAGGGCAGGAGCTGCCTGTGCCAGCTGGCAGCTGCCTCCTTCCTCCGGCCTCCTCGGGGCACCACGGCTGCCAAGGCAGTGGTTTCTCAGCACCTGTACTCACAGAAATGCTTCCACGCTGCTAATGCAAACACACAGACCTCGTGGGGCACATTTTGTCCACTTTTCCCAACAGCACATTGCCAGCGCTTTGATCTCAAATGCAAATTCAGCTCAGATCCTTTTTAGGATCTGCTGCTACTCAGAAAAATCAATGCCACCTAAAATCTCTCTGCAGATCTGTCAAGTTCAGCTATTTTAACTGCACGCTGCTCTTCACCCACCTTTCCACATGTGTGAACTCACTACCAGCTGGCCACTATCTCTGTATTAATCACTCTGAGCAAACATCTCAGCTTTTCACCACAGCTGCAACTGTCTGGTTAAAAATAGCCCAGATTCCAGCTTTGAGCCTGCACCTCATTGTGTGTTTGCTGTGTGCTCCCATGGCAGCTCCTCCATCCTGAATTCCATTGCTCCACTTCTGTTTTGGCCAAGGATGTGTCATCATCAGCGAGCCCTGACAGTCCTTTGAAATGAGGCAGCTTTTGGTGCCTACAGCTGATGCCAAGGAGAAGGAAGGAAGGAAGGAGCCATTGGGACACTGCTGCATGCATGGTCAGTGATTCCCTGAAGAAACCCACCCTTCTGCTGCTGGGGGAGATTTGGGTTTCTCTGAGCATTCTTTGCAGTGCAAAGTACTCACATGATTCCACAGAATTCATGGAATCACAGAATGGGTTGTGTGGGACCTTTAAAGGTCATCTCATTCTGGCTCTACCATGGGCAGGGACATCTTCCACTGCCCCAGGCTGCTCCAAGCCCTGTCCAACCTGGCCTTGGGCACAGCCAGGGATCCAGGGGCAGCCACAGCTCCTCTGGGCACCCTGTGCCAGGGCCTCAGCACCCTCAGAGGGAGAAATTTCTTCCATACATCTCACCTAAAGTTACCCTAAAATTCAGCATACCTCAGGCAAGGCCATTGCTCATTAAGTGTAACATTATTTTGATCAACTGCAAAGGGTGAATACATCTGAAGTAGGACTCTGACACTGAACAGGGGTCACTGTCCTCATTCTGACAACAGCTACACTCAAACCTTGTTAATTACACCCTCAGCAGTAGCACAAACAATTATTCTATCACCTTCATTTTCACAGAATATTTAATAAGTCACTGGAGTGAGGGATTTCATTAGTATGTGGTTACTGCACAAAAGACACTGGGGACCATTTATTAGAGTAACCAGGAATCATTATAAAAACAAAAGTCACGACTTCTGCTAAGTCAAAGCAATGAATTTGCCTTTAGCTTCTTCTTACTTCTTTCATCATTTAGCCTGGCTCTCAGTTAATTGTGTGAGCAGTAATGGGGCAGCAGAGAGAGAAAATGGAACAGCACCTGCATTTCACAGCAGTGAACCTGCACAGCTCCCACGGCTTTACAAACCACACACATGGGAATCCCTTCCTCCACAGCACTCATCAGGAGAAGCCAGTTCTTCCCATCTCTTCATGCTGTGCATAAAAATATTTAGCAGACTATAAACTGTGTTACATAAAAGCCTGAGCCTCCCCTGGAGAGATTGCCAAATCACTGAGAAGATCCATAGGCTTTACAACAAAACCCACGTCAAGGAGATCAAAACCCCTGGCTTAGCAGAACTTTGTGTTACAGCATTTCAACAGATTGCCAATTGGAAATAAAACTATGGGGAGAACTCAAGGAGACAAAATGAGCCCTGAGATTACACCAGAATGACACAGCCTGATTTCCAGGGAAGGCTGGGTGAAGCAGAAGGCAGGTGAGGACTTCACTTGCTCTGATTTCATTTTCCATGTGAAAAATGAACTAAATGTGCAAGTTATTGGTGTTTGTTTCCAAATCAGAGACAGGGAAACTTTACCAAGTTTTAGGCTGCAGAGACTATGATATTAAAAATTAAAAGTCTCCTGTTCAGGGGGATGTGCAGTTAGATCCTGAGAGAGCACACAGCTGAGGAAGTTCAGCCCTATCCGCCATAACCCTCCAGATGCTGAAAGAATCCTGGCTCTTGCAGGATATAAAATGCAAAAATCACTAAATCATCTCCAGATTCAGCATTAATGCAGATAACCCAAGACCAGGCACAGAAAGCTCACGATTTCTTACTTCTCCTCTGAGATCCAACAGGATCCCAGGCCAAAATGTGACCACCAACACACCTGGCTTAAGGAGTGCCCATCCCTGGAGTGTCCCAGGAAGGGCTGGAGGTGGCACTTGGTGCTCTGGGCTGGGGACAAGGTGGGGATGGGGCACAGCTGGGACTCCATGGACTCTGAGGTCTTTTCCAGCCCCAAAGGTTCTGGGATTCTCAGCAGCAAGGCCACCCTGTAATGGCAGTGAGCATTCCCTCCTCCCTCCCTTGGAGACAGCAGGATGCTGCCAGGAGAGGAGCAGGGCAGGGCTCTGTCTCCATGGGCTGCTCCCTCAGCAGAGAAAATGGAAGCAGTCACTGCTTTGTTCTGCCCTCACATTCCTCCACAGACACCCCCTGTTAAAGCAACGCTTGAGCAAATTCCCTTTCCACTGACTGAAGAGCTGGGCTGATTTTGCCAGTGTGTGCAGAGCAACATCTGTCCGTGCACAGCTGGCCCAGTGCAGCAGAGCTGGGGGCTGCTGCTGCTGCTTCCAGGAGAATGCCTCAGAAAGGTAAGGAATCCCATTTCAGCTCAGAAACACTCGGCATGAACATGCTCCCAGCCCAGCCCAGCACTGGGCATCAGCTTAAAGCCACAAGCATTGCCTTGCAAAGTGACACTTGGCCAAAGTGACAACTTAATGCACAGCAAGGCCTGAACAATCCCTGAGCAAACTGATCCTGGGCTGTGAGTCAGCAGCAATGTCAGATGGTGATTTACACTGAGCAAACATTCTTTTCAAGCCTTGGGCTGGAGCAGGCTGGCAGAGATTTTTTTTTTTTTTAATGCATTGCTCTCCTTCCACGGATTTCAGATCTGGTCTGAGTTACTGAGGCACACAGTGTGTGTCCGCTGCATCTACCCCATCACTGCCATTTAAAACCAATGTTCTTCACTCCCATGAAAAGCAAAGCAAGTCAAAGTTTTGGGATAAAAAAATACCCCATAGCTGAGAGTAATAAAACTGCATCCATTTTAAACATTAAGGATAATACAAACCCAAAAATGTGTCCTCACAGTCATCCTTGACCTATGCTGTGCTCAGAGGATTTAATCTCAGCTTTCATGACTCACCAAAATTAAATTTCAGGAGGAAAAATGCAATCAAACACTGACTTAATGCATCTCTATATTTTATGTATACCAGGAGGACTCAAAACTTTGGACCAGCAAATTTTGTGAAGGAACCTTAACACAACAGGGTCTCCCACGCTCCATAAACAAAGTGACTGCAGCAGCTTCCCTTAGGGAGAGATGCATTCAAATAAATCAGCACTTAGTATCAAATTGTCTCTCTGACAAGCCCTACAAGAAGTCAGGAAATTATAGTTCCTGTGCCATGGAAACAGGTGATATCTGATGGCATCAATCAGAGCACGGGGATGCAGGAAGACTTTCAGTGCTGTATTCAGAGCACTGATTCACCCCCTTCAGTTCCTCTGAGTGCACAGACAGCTGTGAGGATATTCTTATCCCACAGGCTGTTTTTCACTCTGACAAACTGAATCAGCTGATTTCACACAGAGGAAGGGATGGCAGCTTTTCTCCTCATCTCCCCTTTCCGAGGCTCTGACTCGTCCCAGATTCCCTGGAGCCGCGCTGAGCGTTTTGGGAGCGGCAGTGGAGTCAGGACTGAGCAGAGTGTGTCCCACAACAAGCTGACAGCCCAGAGCCCGTCCTGGAGATCAGCTCAGCCTTGAAATCAGGGGGAGACCAGCTCCGTCCACCTCCTGCACCGGCCTGGAATGTGGCAGCTCGGTCAGTGCAAGTGGCACCCGAGAGAGCTCCCGGGGACTGTGATGGGGGCAGCTCCTGCTGGAAGGAAAAAGTGGGATTCACACACGGTGGGAATTCTGGAATTCCACCCAGCAGGGCTTACCTCCATCTTCTGGAGTCTGCCTGTAGCATTTACTTACAGCTTCAGTGCAACGTGAAACCCAAACCAGATTTGTTGTGTCATCTGCCCAAGAAACTTACCGGCAATTCAGAATCAGCCCATCACTCCCAACAGTGATTATCTGGAGTTTGGAATGATCCAGACCTTTTCCCCGTATTGATTTCAGTGTTTTAGACTTTGCCTAGTAAGAAAACTTAAACATTCACCAAGCATTCTGCAATCTTCAGAACAGGAGAATTCTAGAATGAATATACACTCTAATCCCCAGCGGTAAATCACATGTTGGATCCTGAGAAACTCTCTAAGTTTGCAGGACTTTGGAGTCAAGCAGGGAGTGCCCTGTTTGTGAAGGACATTGCAGATTCCACCACCACGGCATCCAAAGCCTTAAACCTTCCCTACTCCAGGACCAGATTTCAAGTCTGTCACACTTGTGAAATAACATGAACACGTAAGTAAGCACGTGCTGTCTAAAAGACCATTAGCATTTGAAAATAATGTCAAGAACTGTGGCTGTTTCCTAACAATCCCAGGGCAGGGAACACAGGGATAAAGTTTCCCAGCCAAGTCACACGCTGGAACTGGTCAAGGGTGTCTGGTGCTGCCTGGCAGGCACTGAGCACCGAGGAATTCCTGACACACTGGGCAGGCAGTGCACACTCCTGATCCCAAGCGTCCCAGCTTTCTGTTCTAAGAGTCACGGCAAGGGAATTGGGAATATCTGCATGGAACCACCAGCGAAGCTTCGCATTCCTGTTAAAAACCGATTTCCAAAGGCAGGAGCTGCTCCCCGTGAACCCGGAGAAGGCAAAAGCAAGTGAAGTGATCAGCAGAACTAATCCCATCGGAGCTGCAGGATCTGCGTTTCCAGAGCACCCACACAAAGGAATAGACTCACCATCCACTGAGCATTTGCACCACAATTCCTTCGGTGATGGCACTCGAGATTAGCGGCACGACTCTGGGATTCCTGAAGCACCTGCTGAACAGCCCTTGAAGCCAGATCTGTAAGGTAGCAATGCTTCACACGACTTTCCAGATATTTCAAGTTTAGCTATTTTAAATTAAAGGCTGAAAGGAGCAAGTTCTCTAAAATGTCAGATGCCTTCCCTCTGCTACTGTCAGATCACAAGCGTGAGACAATTTTAGAGGATTCCTTGTCTGTCCCTGCCTTGCTGGGCTCTGCCCTGGCCCCGCTCTGGCTCTCTCTGTGTCACGGTGGTCTCTGACTGGTCTCTCTCTGGCTGAAGGAGCTGGCATTGTTCAGCCTGGAAAAGAGAAGGATTTGGTTGACCCAGCTGTGCCCTTCCAGGAGCTCAAGGCAAGATGCAGAGAGACCCTTTACAAGGGATGGACAGGACACTGGGAATGGCTTCCCACTGCCAAAGAGCAGGGTTAGATGGATATTGGGAAGGAATTCCTCCCTGTGAGGGTGGGCAGGCCCTGGCACAGGTGCCCAGAGCAGCTGTGGCTGCCCCTGGATCCCTGGCAGTGCCCAAGGCCAGGCTGGACGGGGGTTGGAGCAGTCTGGGACAGTGGAAGGTGTCCCTCCCATGGCAGGGGTGGCACTGGATGATTTTTAAAGTCCCTGCCAGCCCAAACCATCGTGGGATTACCTGTGCCTTCGTGGTTCTCTCCTCCTCTGCTTCATCTTCACCTCCCCAAGGAATCTTTGCTGCATTTGTGACCAGAACAGGGCAGCAGAACTTCCCCTAAAGCCTTTTTCACCCCACACAGCTCAACAAAATCCCCTCCCCAGGCCCCACGAGCTTCGGCCACAAAGGAACAAGCTCCTACAGGAAGCTCAAAATAAAAAGGTTAAGGAGAAACATTGAGTTAAAAGTTTTATTCATTCAACATCTCACATTACAAATATTTAAAAATTATATGCATACTGGTATAAATAGTCATTTGCAAACTATTTAATAACATTAATTTTCACTAGCACTTCAACAAATGAACTCTTTAAAAAAAGTAACTTGTGTTATATAACTTAGAGTAGAACATACAAAAATATGAACTTAAACGTGAAAATGACTTTAATAAAAAATGAATTACCCTTATTTAAAATGCTATAATAAATACTACAACCTCCCCATACACAGTAAAAACTATATGGAAATTCAGCCAAGTAGTACAATTAACTGACATACTTAAATAACTTTTCCTTCTGATAATATGAGCAATACATTGGGGGAAAAACATATTAGGGATTAGTAAAAACTAGACACCCACTTGCTAAAAGTTTCACTTCCAAAAAATATAACAAAAAAATCTGATGAAAATTATAAAAACTAATTATACTTTAAAATTTAAAAATATAAAAAATAAAACAGTTGAATACAATATTGTCCCAATTCTTACAATGCTATCACAGTAGCTTTAAAATAAGATAATAAAATAAAGCAAATGACCAAAATGTTTTATTCCATTTTTTTTTTAAAAATAATCTCAAATTTACATTAGTAGAAAGATTGATTTCTGATTCTTTTCTTTAGAAACACCAGCAAGAAAGAGGATTTACTAGAACAGTAGAAAATGACATTTTTAAATGTCTGCAATTAAAAACAAAGAATTACACTGCAAAGATCTTCCAGAAGTCTGAAATAGGTATTGCACATAACTTGAAGTTAACTTGCCACAATCCATCACATTCAAGTTTTAAATCACCTTTGAACAGAAGGTTTGAACTCTTCAAAAACACAAGGGGTGAATTATCAAGTCTTTCCAACAGCATCCTTATAAAACTCTAAATTCAGTCACTGCAAGGTTGAAATTTGCATTCTGCAGAGGTCTGTGTATGGAGAAGTAGAGACTATACCAAAAAAGCACGGGGCAGTGGGGTTCCTTTACATATAAAATAATCAGAAACACTTTATTTTACATTGCAAAAATAACCATGGAATTACTCTGCCACTCCCCCGGGGAACGCCGCTGCTCATTAATGACACCCCCCCACCGGCAGCTAATTACACCTTAATGAGCCTGGGGCTACACGGTAACCCCAGAGAGCCCCGTGCCATCAGGAGCCTCGGCCAGCACTGTTGAAGCACAGAGTAGTGGAGAGAATTGTTTATGCCCTGTAAATCGAAGTGTAACCAAAGGATCTGTAAACACGCTTGTCACACAATCACAAGTGAATATTAGTAGAATAACGATTTCTTACATTAGTCATGCATACTAACATTACATGCCTGCCACCTAGCAGGCTCTCTTTTATTCTTTAAATATAATTTAAAAGAGCAGACACGGTTCTGCATCAAACACCTAACATCGATTCTTTATTAATAATAAAAATGGCTAAACATTCACCAAAAACGTCTGCATTTGTGTATAATTTTTAAAAACTCAGTAAGAAGCGGTAGACAATTTTGATGGTTCTTGACTTTTAAATTTCTACACTATATTTATGCGTTTAAATTTCATGGGTCTAAAGACAAGTGTCATTTGTCACTTTCATGCTTTTTCTTCTTTAATTCTCAACTTTACATATACTATTTCTTAAATTATATGTACACCAAATACCTGGTGCTGGGCTAAGATGTTTAAGCAACATGCTTTCTTTTCTCTGCAGATTCTAAAATAGCATTGCCAGTGCACAACATCCATAATTCAAAATGTATGCAGAGCACTGAAATGTATAAAAAGCAGAATATAAGAAAATAAAATTTATTAAAATTATTTATATTAAAAAATGAAGTATATGAAGATCTCTCAGTAATAAAAGTACAAAAAGCTACTCTTTGCAATATGAAAAATTGAGGTATTGCATAAAGAGATATCCCGTCAGTGAAAAGTGTGCCTAAAAATGCTCACTGTTGGAAAAACAAGATATACAAAAGTAGTGCATAACAAATATACATTATGTGCATGACAAAATAAGTTAGCTACAAAAACACTGTACCGAAATTCAGCAGGTCATGTACAAAGGGAAAAAATTATTATTCAAAGCTAGTTCTCAAACAGTGTTATTTTCTTGTAATGGAAACCCACCTCACCTGTTTGCTGGGTAGGATCGGCACAATAGCACACCCCAAGCCACCTACAAGCATTAAAAAAATGAAAGGAACATTCCAACTAGAATTATGTACTTCAGAGAAAAAAAAGTCCCTGACAATCTACACAAGAGCACTCTGCATTTGCATTACTGTTGTCAATATTTTCAGGGATTTCAGTAAAAGCAGCTCCCTTGCTATACTTGACTAATAGACAGCAAATGTCTCCATTTTGACCTTTGGAACTTGGTAAGGTATCAGTTCATTAAAGCCTGTATTGAACAGAAAAACTGCTTCTCATAAAGATAATGGGGGCTGGGGGAAAGGGATGAGGGGGGCTTTGAAGGGAGCAGATGTTTTCCAAGCAGTGCCAGGGCAAATCTTTGGTTTGGGAGACTCTCGGGTGGTCCCAGGCCCCTGGGGCCGGGCAGAGATTGCCACAGAATCACTTTGTTTGCACACTGCTACATCCTTGGTGGAGAAGTTGGCCAGGGCATTTAGTTCAAAAGTACTAAAAATAAATTTTCAGAACTACTCCTTCATTCATCTGTTTCAAACTAAACCCTCTGCACCCACTCGTCAGCGTTGGGTTCACGCGTCCTGGGCTGATGCTCCTCAGGGTAGGACTGAGTTCCAATAAAGCCGGCGTTAATTAGCGATGTTGGCACTTCCACCTGCGGGTCTTTATCTGCCCACAATTAGTTCTGAAGAGCTGGGATCTGAGCTGGGATTCCTTCTAGAGGAAGAGTAAGAAAGGCATCTGCACACTTGCACCGTTCCATGCTCAAAACTCGGCCAGCGGTGCAAAGCAGGATTTGGAAACTCCTTGGGTTCCTGCCTTCTGTTACAGCTAAATTTGAGGGGATCAAAAACTGACTCTACAGCCAAGATGGGAAACCAATAAGCAGCCAATTTGAGTTTGTGTGCCACAATGGAATATCAAAACTCCAGTAAAAATCAGTGATATCCTTGAGGTATCTTTAGGTTTTCTACTTTTTCACGTCAAAATGGAGAGCAAAGGCTGGCCCCTGATGAATGTTAGTATATTAGGATATAGAGTTATATATAGCCATCAAAAATAAAATCTATATATTTATCCTTCAGGAGAGGAAATGCCAGTTCACTAGTTGTCATTACTCTAGCTTTGGTAGGATATCTAGGGCTGTAACCAGACAATTGAGTTCTCTTAAAGAAAAAAAAAGTGCACTCCCCCCTCAGTAGTAACTTTACTCAACTTTTACATTCAGGAATTCTTAAAATGTAATCATTTTAATGAAAATATAGTAAGCTCTGCCTATCTCGTTAGTAATTTGGATGTGGGTGGTAGCCAGAGGCACGGTCAGATACACACCGAGCTAAAATTTCAGCCTCAAAACCCTTAATAGAGTTTAAAAGAAAAAAAAAACAAACAAAAAAGATCATTATTATAGTGCTGCTTCAACTTTGCTCATGCATTTCTGTTGCTTTAAACATGCTCTTTCCTGTTGGTAGGTAAATGCTAACTTCATCTGTTGCTGGAAAAATCCAAAAACAAACAAACAAAAAAAAAAAGAGAGGCAAAAACAGGCTTCCCTGGGGGAAAAGTGTCAGAACAGACTGATAGTGTTATTGTTACACGGTTATTTAATAAAAGTATTATTATGTTCTTTATTAACAATAATTTAATTAAAAAACCAAAATACTCTATTGTTTCAATTCTCTTCTCTTAATATTTTTCTCTCCTCTAAGAAAACGTTGCAGGAAATTAAGTGTTCTCTCGGTAGTAAAGACAAGAGAATGCAACTCACTTGCAACATGTTATCGATACGAAAAGGAGTTCCCAATACAGTTTTCAATGACAAGATTCTATAAAATACCCATTATAGGTCATTCTTTCATTAGACTATTGTTAAATTACAGACTACTACAAAAGGACATGCTGTGAGTGAGGGGCGGGGTGGGGAGGGCAGTCGGGAGAACAGAAGAGTGCACTTAATTGGAGGCCTGCAAATGAGCGATCCTTTAGTTCCAGCGGAATGAAATATGTCTGGGGCGGTCCCCTCCCTCCTTCACCAGGGGCTTGTGGAATTCCCTGCCGGCACGGGAATGGATAGCAGCCCAGCAATATTCACAGTAATACTGCAGACACGTCACGTTAGCACAGAAGAACGGGGCGAACTTCCCGCCGCAGCGGGCGCCCTGACACTCGTCACACAGCTGATCGTCCAGGACATATGGCTTAACTTCCACCTGCAGCCACAAAACGAGACAGTGGGTCATTCTTCAGTGCAAATTCTTAATTCCACACCTGTGTTTTAGCAGGGCAGCCAGCAGTTATGCAGTAGGGAATGCTACCTGCAAAATTCCCCCCTCATGATACCTGACTGTTGAACACCCCAAATTCCAGGCACGTCAACACTTCTCCCCCCTCTTCGATCCTCAAGAAAAACCCCAGAAATCAGTGCTGGCCATCAGTCTCACACCTGCTGTCACTGATTTACAGAAAGGCTCAAACATATTGACTGACACCAAAACCTTGGATAATTATGGGAGTTATTTTTGATGTCCAGTTGAGCTCCGTCCCTTTCAGGCAGGAATGGAAACTGTTTATACAACACTGTAACTGCTGATTAAATAAGCACATGGCCTGCAAATTTCAGTGTCTGAATTTCCAATGTTAAGACAATCCATTTATTCTCTAAATAAACACTTCATTTCTGTATTTTTTCCATGGCTTAGTCCTCTCAGCAAAAGGAAATCCACCTGATCTTGTTGGGATCAAATGAGAGGCTTAACGCGGGACTGATGCCCTCCTACGCTGCTGGCATTAAGGGCCAGGTGATGGGCAGGAATTCAGAACAGCAGAAATAAATATAGGTACAAGTTCCTGCTCTAGAAGGGCTTGTGAACCTTCTCTGAAGCTCGTTGAATGTGGTGTGTTCACCAATATTTTCAAACACCCAGGCTGTGACTGGTATCTCTGCTGTTATCTCTGCATCTGGCCTGGGGCTGCTCCCCTCTGCACCTCACAGGCCTCGGACACACCTCAGGCAAATAAGGACATTCACAAGTTCCTGGGTTTTTAAACCCACCCAATTTTATCACAGTCCAGATGGCACTGCAGTAGTTTGATGTCATTTCTGCTTACAGGACACATAAACTGCTCAGACAGAGCACAGCAGCTTTTTTAATGACCTGGTTTTCTCCTCTTTCAGTGCTCGAGTTGCATTTCCCAAAACCCTGCCCTGCCAACTCAGTCAATCTGTAGAAGAGCAGAAGCAGGCAAATATTCCTAACACCACATTCCCAACCCCCTAAACTGCTGTGCAGTGGAGGTTGGGGATTTTTTGAGGAGTGCTGCCTTCTCCAAGTGCTGAAAGGACAAAGATGCCGCACTGGCTTCCTTCATGTGGTGATTCTGCTCCGTTCCCTCTGCTCAGCCACCTTCAGGGGCCAAACTGCAGCTCAGGTGTCCTTGTCACATGTATTCTGAGTGTGACAGGGCTGTAACTGCTCCCTGAGCTGGGCACAGAGGATTTCCCAGCTCCAGAGAAAGCCTCACCTGCAGCAGCTCCATCAGGCCCACTCAGGGGGAGCCTCAGCCACCGAACCCTTCCTGTGCATTATCNAGGAGGCACAGAGGATTTCCCAGCTCCAGAGAAAGCCTCACCTGCAGCAGCTCCATCAGGCCCACTCAGGGGGAGCCTCAGCCACCGAACCCTTCCTGTGCATTATCTCAGGGCACACCCTTTAGCAGCACCTCCTTGCCTCATTTTACAGGAAACCCCTTCTTCTTACTGTTTTTTTTTCATTAATTTTATTTTTTCTTTTTACAGAAAAAGAGTACTGGAAAACTAATAATAAATAGAACCTTAATAAAAACTAGTGTTGCTGTATTTATACCTTTCTTATGCACCCAATCTCTCCTATAATGAATCCTCTCTGAGCATTCTCTCCCCACACAAAAACTACACAAAAAATGAGGAAATAGGTAGTGGGGGAAGAGAAGGAAGGGGAAATAGGTTGCAAAATTTTTTTTCAGAGTTTACAAGTACTTACTTAAAATTTGTAGTCCCACCAGCTTCAATGGACCTATTCACCCAAATGTCTGCTTATGCAAGCACAAGTTGCACAAGGGCAGCCCAAATTATTTGTTCAAAGCTGTACAGAACTTATTTCAGAGCCAAGATTAGAACAAAGACATTCCAATTCACAGGCCCACAGTCAAATTGTTGTTACAATTCTTCTGCTTTATAGCCAAAGCAGAAGTGAAAAGATAATGGGCTAATCAGCCAAGTTTGGAGGATTTCCACTGTATTAACTTTAAAATTAAGATCAGCAGTGACAGTCATGTAGGAAAAATCCAGAGACAAAGGATGAATTACAAGAGGAGATGTGAGCATCTGAGTTTTCCAAAACTGTGGTCTGAAGATCACTGTAACTGGCAGTTACATTTTAGAGAGATGAAGAGGGCAGAAAGCAAAGTGCTGATCCATTTGGCATATTCCTCTAATTTAAAATCATAAGGAATACAGCAATAAAGGAATGAAATGAGCAAGCACAGCCTTTGCACAGGGTGTGGAGGGTGACTGGGAGGCTGCAGGGCACAGTAACAACTTTACAAGGCATTACCAGAGTGCTCTTGGACACGCAGCACGCATTGGGGTGGTTCTGCCTCTTCTCCCAAAGGATGCAGAGCAGGAGCAAGTGCTGCCCCATCCTTGGCAGGCACCTCCCTCCCTGTATCCCACAAACACTACAAACCCTGGCAGTGGGAGCATCTGAGGAGCGCAGTATTCTTGGAAAAGGCCAAGGCAGCTGCCACACTTCCCACTACACTCAGCAACTCGAGCAAGTCTTTTTCACAGTCACCTCCCACGTGCCAGCACCACCAGCTCCCTACCCCTCCACTTCATTCTGCGCTGCATCTGAGGGGCACTAAAAACGGGATTAACCCTGGGTGACAATCCCAAGGACACCTGTGGGCTGGGAGGGCGTTGGCAGAGGAGCAGAGGGGGCAGGCCTTACCTGTTCATCAGTGCTGCAGCTGAGGGGCACTAAAACTGGGATTAACCCTGGGTGACAATCCCAAGGACACCTGTGGGCTGGGAGGGTGCTGGCAGAGGAGCAGGGGGGCAGGCCTTACCTGTTTATCAATCTCTCTGTGCTGCATCTGAGAGGCACTAAAAACGGGATTAACCCTGTGTGACAATCCCAAGGACAGCTCTGGGCTGGGAGGGTGTTGGCAGAGGAGCAGAGGGGCAGGCCTTACCATTTATCAATCTCCCTGTGCTGCATCTGAGAGGCACTAAAAACGGGATTAACCCTGTGTGACAATCCCAAGGACAGCTCTGGGCTGGGAGGGTGCTGGCAGAGGAGCAGAGGGGCAGGCCTTACCCGTTTATCAATCTCCCCATGCTGCAGCTGGACGAAGCGGGCGCTGATAGCAGCAATGTAGCTCTGTTGGTTGGAGAAGGCCACCCGCCCAGCCCCTTTGGGGTACTTCAGCTCGGGGTCGGTGTCGATGCCGGCGTAGCAAACCCCTCCGTAGAGCCGGTCCATGATCATCGCCAGCTCCACTGCAGCACAAAGCAAAAACCAAACGGGGCTCTAGGCTGGCCTGTTTCTCTCAAAGCAGCACCTCAGGTTGGGTCGTGTCCCCCACTGTGGCACCACACTCAGTATTCCCTCGCTGCCAGGCTCGCTTCCCCCAGTGCTCCCCAAACCAGGCTGCACATCCAACATGCCCAGTGCTGCAGTGTGTACCTGCTCGTAAAGGCCGAGGAACACCACCAACAAAAATGGTTTTTCTTGGGTCAAGAGGCTGGGAACCATCCATTACAAAATCACTATCACTAAGGTTCCAAGGCCGGATCTGAACCTACGGACAAAAACCTGGTTTTTTTAACCATTCACAATTCAAAGTGTCTCAGTAATATCAATTACAACAAGTGTCCTACAGAAAAGAAAACTTCTTAAACAGCTGTACTTTCTAAACTCTACTTGTTCAGCAATTATTAATCAAAATGAAATGGGAATGAGCTCTCTTAAGACAGACCATTTGAGGATGCTAAATTTCATCACTTCCTTGTTACCCAAATTTCTGGGGAAAAAACCCTCACCCTCTGCTGACACATTTACTTAATCATGACTGAGCTGTGCTGTACAACCCCCTGGTCACACAGATCTGCACTGCTCCTGCTGTCCCAGCCTTATCTCAGTGCAGCAGGCTCCAGAGCTGCCTGTTTACTGTGCTGCTTTGTATTTGGTTACAGCTGGCCAAAATTTGGAGCACAGGACTAGAGCAGAATTCTCCCCAACTACTGACAGACTTGTGTCAGCCCCCCACTCATTTGTAAATTAATAATTTACAGTTCAATACCATGGTATGTTTTTTAGGATTTATCTGTAACATACAACACTCAGACAATATCAATTCTACATATTTATCATTAGCAAGCATAAAATACCTGTCTGGAAATAGATATTTTTCTGATAAAAATAAGCACTGTAACTGGACTAAAAAACTTCCTTATTTCTAGTTCAAAAGTAATAAGTTGGTCTTTTCTTAATTTGACACCTTAAAGAAATTTTAACATTAATGTTCTGAAGACAGAAAAACCTGCATGTGAAGGGCCAATTTGTGATGATCACCCAGGAATTGTGCAGGCCCTGACAATTCCACCTACCGGTTTGTCTTTGATAGTGGGGCTGGAAACACAGAGATAGAGCTTTCCATCTTCTTCAATGCATGCATCAATCAGTGCCTGCACAGAGCTTTCATCTTGGAACAGCAAAAATGCATATCCTGGCCAAGGGAAAACACAAACATCACTGCTGCTGCCTTTGTCTATAGGATCAGAGTTTAACTCAGAATTAGGTTTGACATCACGCTGCCACACAGCAAGGGAAAAGATTGAAGGTGCTCTCAGCACACATTTCCAACCCACAAGTGTTCTGGTTGTTCATCTAAGGGACAAATCCTTCCCAGCTGCTGTGGAAGGCATTTAGTGCCTTTAAAAAGCTGTTGCTACATGTACAACAGCAGGGGGAAGAAGGAAAAATGGAATAAAATAAAACCAGGAAGTTAAGGAAGAATTCTAGTGAATAATAACTGCAAAGCCATATTCGAAACTTCACCAGTTCAGAACAATCCCAAGGATTAAATTCTTTTTTCCCCCTAAACATCGTGTCACTGTCAGACCAATCTTGTGCTTTATCACAAAAAATTATTCTAACATGCTTATCTTACTGGTTTGCAGGTATTTACCTTTAGGAGGGAAATAAGATTTGCTCTCTGCCTTGTGTGGCCAGTCTACAATCAAAGGTCCAAAGCGCCGAAAACTTGCAGTGATCTCATCTGGAACGGGAGAGAAGGGAAAAGGCATGAACTCACAATAAACTGAACTTAAGGCATTTCAAAGACACTGATTTCAGGTGGCTTCATCCTACAAACAAACATCCTGTGACCCTCCAGGTTCAGCAGCTCACAGCAGTGCTCAGGAGCTGACAGGGGATCTTTGTGACAAGGCAGAACACTCCTTATGAAACAAGACAGGCCAAAGCTCAAACTTTTCTTTCTACTGGTAATTATAAAGGAAAGCTCATAACCCACTAATTCAGAGAAACTGAGCCACTGCATCTATACAGTTATATTAATGCAGCTTCAACTGCTCTCATGGGTGACATGAAACTCAGGTTGCCATGTCACAGCAGTGCATTACAAGCTCTGACACAGGGAAATTGGAGATTAAAACAATTCTGTGATTAAGAAAAAAACTTTTCTGCTTTATTGTTGCATTTCTTCTAACCACTATCCCACCAGGCTCATACACACAGAACACAGAGCTCTGCTGAAACAAAGCTTCACAATACCTGTACCTGACTTTTTAATTTTATTTTAATAACAACTGCAGTATTCTGCTACCTGTATTTGTGTGATGGACCCACCACAAACCCCTGGTGCCCCAGGATGCCCTGCACAGATTCATTCCTGTCTGGGTTCTCACCATGCACAGGTCAGGAGCTACCACAGGACAAAAATCATTGCTGGAAACAACCTCAACTACACAGGAGGAACCAAACATAGAGGTAGGACTTGATACCTACACAGACCTTCTAAAACTACAACCAGCTTTTCCTGCTACTGACTTCTGAGGCCTGTAAAATGATTGCAATGGATTTAGGAGTTTCCATAGGTGATATTGGCTTGTTTAATGTTGCATTTTTATCCTGCTGAACTCAGTTTCATGTGTGACAACGTGATTTTTGTTCTTTGGTGGCAGAACAACGCCATGGCCTAAACTCACTGGAATTATCTGACACGTGAAAGATCCATTTCCATATCAAAGCTTGGGGAACACCCATCCCTGAGCTGGCAGACAGGAGGTTTCTGCCCTTCTGGGGTGGGGTTTTGTACCTTCATCGATGTCCGGAGGCAGCCCCCCCACAAAGACTTTCCGGGAATAGCGTTCCACGCGCTCCCCGTTCTGGTGGGAGAAGCAGTGAGGAGACCCCAAGCCGCTGTGCAGGCTCTGATCCCCACGGCCATCGTCCAGGAACCCATCCTCCATGGGGAACAGCGAAGACTGACCTGGAGAGGGGGTTGGAAAAAAAGAAAAACAGGGAAAAAAAACCATACTAACAGAACAAAGCGCACACTGTTGGAATAATTGGGGAAAATGCAGCAGTTGCTGCATCAGCAGAACTGGCAGTGATTTGCCCTCTGAATGAGCAGTTATGTTCTCGATTTCATTGCACCCTTTTAGCTTCCAGTATCATCCAGCAGCTCAAATGCTTCATTTCAGAGGAAAGCTTCCTCCTCATAGCAAACCAGGATTTCTAACGGGTGCTTGAGCTGACTGCTTTCCATAATATTTTGTGTTTCCAATGAGGTTTCTTTTAGAAAGTATAAAAAGGGAAGGGAACAGCCAATTTGGTTTCTGGGGCTTTCACAATATCAAGCCATCTATTCCATTTTCCAGTGAACAGCTTCTTCCAGGGAACAGATAATATTTCAAGGTGAAAACGGGAAAACAAGAATTCTACCAGTTAAATATAATACACATTTAAATTACCTGATAGCAAAACATATCGCAAACCACCCACTAGTAAAAAAGAAAAATAACCTGAGGAAAACAGGAAAGCCCACTGTCATTTATTGCAAAGACTGAAAATTTTGTCCCCCCTACAACTTCAGTGTTACAACAGAGTTTTGTTAATGGCCTCACTCTAAGAGAAAATGTTGTAAAATGAAAAATGTTCCCCTCACAGTCCAGCATCTTTCCAAGATGATCCTTTATCATAGAGTTCCTTAATAATATTTCTTTTAAATAAGGTTCTTTGTTATAAATGCCACTGTATTATATCATCAATAGAGCACAGGAGCTGTTCTCTGCCATGAATCCCCTCTTTAGTTCCAATATTCAACAGCTACACAGCAAACTGAGACTTCTATTCATTTAAGGAGCATTTTAGGAATAAATATATATAGGGAGAGTAAGTAATGAGGCATGCTACAAGTTCTAGGATACATTTCCTTTTGTCTATGATGTGATACACTGTGTCTGTTTTTTCAGGATTCATCCCAGTCTACCACAGAAATGTACTGGTGAGATTAATTTATCCTGGTTTTGCTTCCTCCCCTTGAAAGACACTGATTTTAAAAAAGAGAACATCTTGAAAACAGAAAATCTGACCAAGATACAGACATTTTCCATGAAAAAAAAATCAAACAGCTAAGATGCTGAAAGGAAAAAAAAAATAAAACAGTAAAATCCACAGTCCATAGAATTTCACTGAATAAAAAATGGAAGGCTCAGTCAGGTTGCCTTATTTGAAATTTCAAGAATTTTTTTCCACACCTTTAATAAAAATAACAGTCAAATATCATCAGGCTTCTTTCTGTAGCTGGGCAAACCTCATTCCTACTATGATAAAAATATTGTAATATTGTTTTTCCCTAAGGAACTGGTGCACACGTGATTTGTTTCATCTCTGAAGACCCCAATCCTGCAGGTATTGTTGGGAGGGAGCAATTCCCAAACCTAACCCCCCTTTCCAGGCTCCTCAGCTGCTGCTGGAGAACTCCACACACACATTGAACCCAGCAGGGCAGACACTCACTGGATTTATGCTCCAGCAGCACCCAAAATTCCCAGAATAAACTCCTCCAGCACTGGCATTCATAACACACACACACGAACACAGCAACACAGCCCCCCAGGGTCACAAAGCATCCAGGTGATGCCCACTGTGATCACCTCAGCCTCAGGTACTCCCTAATCCAGTGAAAATGCTGATTTATGGCATGCAGACTATGTAAATGTATGTGAAACTGCTCCCTTGTAAGCTTAGAGTTTGGACTTTGCCCTCTGGTAAAAACTGAATGTTATTTCTCCCATGAGACATTGTCAACATTAGAAAATTAAAGAGGAATATTGTTACCTCGCCTTCTCCCATATGTCCTTGCTGCATGTTAAATGAGAAAGAAAACAGCCTTTCAATCATTGTTATAAGGACCAAAAGAGCTCGTTTTATTGCCTTTATACTGACTCAGTGATTCTCAAGGCTTTGCAGATCCAGGCCATTTAAAGTAAGTGCTCACAAGCTGCCCCTCCCCACCCCCCATGGCCTCCTCAGCCCAGCTCTGTTACTTACTGATAACCCACGGTGACAGGAGGCTGACCAAGCGCAGATGGATCATCAGAGAGACTTTTGGAAGCAATTTTAGCCCCGAATTTGCACATTTCTTTATTTATTTGAGCTACTCCTGGGGGTGTGTCTATAAGCAAATGGGTCTTTCCTCATGCACCAGGCTCTCTCTGCCTTGCCAAGCTCCAGAATATTCCACCACTGCTCTCCACGAGCTGGAGGAGAAGCCCTGACACAAGGAATGTCAAAGACTGGTGTGATACTTTCTGGTTTGAAATCAGGCTGCTTTGCACAACCCAAGAAATCCTTGGGTCAATTCTGACTGGCAAATAACCAGCTGAAAAACTGAAACATCAAGGAGAAAATTGGGCCACTAAGTTGCCTTCCAGACTCGGCAGTGTGTCCAACAGGATGGATTCTCTCACACTAACCCAGGACACTGTGCTGGAATTATTTATTACCCACTCATTCCTCCTTTTCATGTTCAGAACAAATCAATTCTGCCCCTAAAAACAACCGCATTTGCTGTGCTGGCTTGCAAGGAGCCATTGTCAGAGCACGGCCAAACTTTCTAATCAAACTTGCACATTCTTTCTCTTTTAATCTCATTAAAATCTCTTTCTGAAAGCAGGCCAACTGTTTTCAAAACTTGGATTCTTCCTGGCAAGTGCTGTGAGAAACTCTGAGCACATCATGTGTTTGATTTTGCTTCCCCATTCAAAATTGAGGCCAGCAATTAGTTGAAGCATTTAAATATTTGTAAACCACAACAATACAGGAGTCATTTCCTCTTTCCAAATAAAAACTGTATCAATCCAATTTACTTCATGATTATTTAATGTCCATAAGATCATTTCACTCCTCTGGTAGAGACTCATAATTAACACCAAGAACACAAAATAACAAAACCCTGGGCTTCAGACTGGAGCATATTCTTGAGGCAAAGCCTTTATGGGAGAATCTTAAGGGCTGAGGGCCTTTACAAACACAATTTTTTCCATGGTAATTTTGAATTTAGAAGTGCAGGAGGCTGATACAGTCCTCAAAGGAGAAATGGAAGGAAATCACAAAGCATCAGCAATCTTTGCAGTGTCCCTGACTGAGCCCAGCAGCCTTTGCACGTTTTGGAGCACATCAAGCACTCTCAAAGCCAGCTCTGCCTATAAAGCCATAAAAATCCTGCTTGTGGTTTCTGAATTGCTGACAAAACCACACAGCCTCCTTCTCTCTGTACACTCAGTGCTGGCAACAACACAGACACGATTCCCCCGCGGGTGTGAGACCACAGCTCAGCCCAGGGACTCCTCACAGCTCCCCCACCTGAGGCACTCAACACAAGAGGACTTTTCTCCTTTACCAGGACAAAAAACACCCCAAAAAGGCTCAGCCACCAGCTAGGAATTATTTCCAGTGGCAAATACTAGGTTTGGAGAACCAAACACTATGATTTTTTCCCTTTTCCTCTTCTTAATTTGCCTCTTGTTTTCAGCCTTTGCTTCACATCTAAGCCACGAAATACCAACATCTGACATTTCAAAACATTTCTCAGGAGCCACAGTTTATAAACTGGCCCAGCACAGCACAGATACAAACTTTCTCTGCTCCCTGAATGCTGGGTTCATCACACGCCATTAATTTCACACAATGTGAAACTCTGTGAAATACAAACAGCATTGAGGCAAGGAATGCTCTCTTGGCAGGCCAGGAAGCAGCTGAGTCCCCCCTCCCGGCTTGCAGAATTTCAGATTAAGAGGAGGCTTTGCTGCAGGAGTACCCAGCTAAGCTGCTGCACAAATGAAGCCACAAACTGCCACCAGCCACAGGAAAAGGTTTAATTTGGAGATCACAACGCTTGCCCATCCTTTGCTGAGAAATGAGACAACTGCAGCCTTGGTTTGGATTCCTCAAAGCTGTTTTTTCCTTCCCCATGCCTTCAGTGGTTCAGATAATTGCATAAAGGGCCTCAGATGTATTTATCTTGTGAGATATCTGAGCAAGAATTTTGTTAAAAACCTAAAAAATACAAAGTGTTCATGCAACTGGTTCAACTGCTCATTACTAACCAATGCAGAGATGTTTTTCCAATAAAATCAGCCTGAAATTTAAAATGCTATTAGCAGCTGCTTCAATTATTTTGTCCCTTCAGCCCTCCCTTTATTTCTGTGTTGGAAATAAAGTCATAGAAAAAGTCAATGATCTTCTGCAAAAATCTGCTGCTTTTACTTTCATTTTAAGGAACATAAGGAATAAGCAACCCACTCAGATTTTTTTGTATTCTGCTCATGTGAGATACTTAATGGGCTCCTGCCCCCTTCCCTTTCTCATTTCTTTTTTTAAAATTCATATGTTTTGTGTCTATACCTCCAGTTGAATGTGCTGAGCTCTCTTCCCTCTAGAGGAGCCTGTCAGAATCTTGGGTATAACCCCACAAACACATTCTGCTGAAAAACCCTGAAAAATGCTGCAGGGATCCTAAATCACTCAAACCCCAAACCTGCTCCAAGTTTGTGCTGCACAAGGTTGAGCACCCAGTTCTTGCTGATTCCAGGTGTATTTTGTATTTATACCATCACCAGCTGTTTATTAAATATTACATAAATGGAGAAAAGTGTCAGAGGCCAGATTTTCTTTTTTTTTGAAGGGGTATAATAAGGTTTTCTCTACTTTTACTAACATTGGTGAGCAGTTGTTTAAGTTGGAAAGTAAATATGACCAATATCAGAGAGTTTCAGGCTCTCACTGGAACTGGGAAGGTGATTTGGGGCCAGGCTGGCTTTTGTTTCCCTCAGGATTTAACTTACAGAAACAGAAGTATCCAAGTTCCACAGGATTATTTCTAAAAGTGAGCTGGATATCCTTGAATCTACCAGAGAAAACATTCCAACTTGCCTGAATTTTACTTTTAAATGATAGAAAAATAACTGAAGCACAATCTGCTTTAGCCATTATAGCAGCAGAGCTTTATTCCTGCATTTTTTTACACTCAAGTGTACTTTGCAATTATATCAAGATTGCCAACGCTGTGCACAAGGCCATTAAAAACATGAACTCCGATATTTTATTACCTTTTCCCCCCAGAACTCTCTGAGGGCAGGCAGGGCTGGTTCTCACTCCAGAGTGAGATTTTATCATCACTTGGTATTTCACATGTCAGCCATGGATCACATGTTTCTGCCACAGGTAAGGGGACATTTCACAAGAGGTTCTGTAAGGTCACCTCAAGCCCTGTTTCACCAGGGAACTAATTAAACATCTCCTTAACCAAACCAAGGGAAGGAAAGTGAAAATTCTAAAGAACAACCCTATTTAATGCATATTTGGTTAAATTAGCAGTATTAAATTTAGAGACCCAAGCAGAGATTTTGCAGAGAGCTGTATACACTCTGTTAAATCAGAACATAGAAAATCTTATCTACCTGCATGTATTACACACCTAAATAATTCTTTCCATTTAATAGAGCCTTACAATTTAATTCTTAGATGACATTTTCAGCATAAAAGCAGATAATGTCATGAGAAGTTGTGTTTGTCCTCAACTGGAGTGATGGGACAAGGGGGAATGGCCTCAACCTGACAGAGGGAAGGTTTAGATTAGATTTAGGGAAGAAATTCTTCCCTGTGAGGGTGGGGAGGCCCTGGCACAGAGAAGCTGTGGCTGCGCCATCCCTGGAAGAGTCCAAGGCCAGGCTGCACAGGGCTTGGAGCAGCCTGGGACAGTGGAAGGTGTCCCTGCCATGGCAGGGGCATGAAACTAAATTATCTTTAAAATCCCCTCCAACCCAAACTACTCTGTGACTCTGTGGGTCTAACGCAGGTAAAAAAATTTCTCTTTTTTATGCATTCCTTGATTTCAGTTCTACCACACAAAAGGATCAGTCACCACTTCCAGGAGTGTTAACATGAGACATTTCCATGTGTGCAGCAATGCTGCCCAGTTCAGGCACTTCATCTCATTCCAGGCCAATTATTCCAAGCACATGATGAGGAATTATTGCATGCAGACTGTGGAACAACAGCCCATACATGGCAGGGTGGCACCAGCCCAGGACACCTGATCCAGGAGAAATTCTGTCAATACATAAATAAACTGAATAAAACTGAACAAAATGCTAACAAATCTGCACTGACAGTGAATGTATTCCATGTCAGAACTTTGCATTTTACAGTCCCAGCCATCTCTGACACTGGCAAATGAGATCCCTGTCCTAAAAGTTGTTTTCCAAACCAAGCCACTAAAAGGGAATATGAGAAATTCCCTTTTTTGTGGATTTCAAATGCTACCAAATTTCAAAGAGTGAAAACTATTCCAATAATATTTTAATAATCTTAAAATAGTCCTACAGAAATTAAGCAGCTCTGTATGTACATCTGAAGAAATATATTTGACACACTTTCAGCAATGTCAAAGTCAGCATGAAACCAGGAAAGAAGCCTAAATTTCACTGCACAGTGAAACCAAGGATTAGCACCTTCGGAACTACTGATTCTGCAAAATTAAGTAGCAGAGTTGCCAAAACTTGTATTTTTCCTCCTAATTTACTTTTAAAGAAACACAATGTAAAAAGAGATTTTAAAAAACATGTTGTTAAGAAATACAGCTCTACCTTATGTCCAAAATGCCCTAACAAATGCTGAAAAACAGGAGTACTATTGTAGATGCAAATATTATGCTTTATTTCAAGTAAAGCCAGATGCCTGAAGACAAGAATTTACCATTCCTTCTGTCAAGAACAGGAACAAAATGAAGTTTCTGTTATTCCATAGCACTCAAGTACGGGTCTGACTAGAATCTTTAATTTTCAATTCCAGGTCACCGTCACAAAACAACTGACAGACAAAAAAGTAAACAGGTTTTTTTCCTTCCAAAACCCTGTGGAGAATCATCCTGCAAAATCCTTTGGTAAGTAACACTGTTTTACCTGTGATTATGTTGAATTAATTGGGTTCACATGGTAGAAAGGTAGAAGCTGAGTGAGTGGCAGAAAGCAGATTCTCAGCATAATAGCTGCAAACAGGGAGTGTTGGCAACTTTATACATCAAAAAACCAGGGCTGGAGGAGAGATGAGAACACTGAAAGGGAAAGTGACTGTTTCCAAGGTTTGTGGGATGAGCTGCAAGTTTTTAGGGCTTTAATCTGCCTGAAGAAAATCTGCCTCACTGGAGAGATGGGGCAGGCACAGCCAGCAAAGAATCATCCTTGGGGAAGAAGCCCCCCACACTTCTCCTGCTCTGGAGACTTTCCAAAGCCACCTGGATGTGTCCCTGTGTCACCTGCTCCAGGTGAGCCTGCCTTGGCAGTGGTTGGGCTGGATCATCTCCAGAGGTCCCTTCCAGCCTGGGGATTCCCTGATTTCCAGCTGCAGTGGCAGGCAGGGACAGAAGGAACATCCTGCTCCCAACTCTGCCAGCCCAGCTTAAATCCACCTCTGTCAGGAGCTCGGGATAACTCCAGGGTTGGGCAACTGAGCCCAAAATCCTAGACAGGCTTCCAGAAATTACTGAATCCCAGAATCATTTGGGTTGGAAAAGGCCCCCAAGGCCATTGAGTCCAAGCTGTGACTGATCCCAATTTTGTCTCCCAGCCCAGAGCAGTGAGTGCCACATCCAGGCCTTCCCTGGACACCTCCAGGGATGGGCACCCCACAGCTCAAGCCTAAGAGTGAAGGGCAAATGGGATAAAAAAGGTTAACTCAGGAAACCCCGAGTTCAGTGTGAGTGAGGGTTTTAAAACCCAGCAGCAGTGCCACTGCTTTGCTCTGTCACACCAAGGGGGCCTCTGGACCCAAGGAACCTCCAGACAGGATTTTCCTACATTTCCACAACCACTTAACTTCTCCTGCAACGTGACAAAACCAATTCAGTCTCCTTCATCTCAAAACCACAGAAGCTTCAAAGGTAACTTTGAAGTTTCTTTGCTATCAAACAGCAGAACACAGAGAAACCAACCTGCTACAAATCCTAGACACAGCTCCAGCTTTGTCTACCAGGGATCAATATTTGTTCCTTAATCCCAATTATATTCCAGTGGGATACTGCAAATCAATTTAAGTGGCAGCTTTAAATATCACATGTATTTGATTACAACTCTTCTCCAGGATCCCCCACAGGGTGTGAGATAAGAAACCAAAAGCAGAGGAGCAAATCATGGAGCACAACCATCAGCTGGGGACTGGATGTTAGCTGGAATTATCCTGTATTTCAGGAAAACAGGCACCCTGCTGCTCGTGGCACTGAGCTTTAGTTTATATTCATGTATGACTGCTGGGGAATAGACACCAAGTTATAAAAACATCCCATCTTTTGCCTCAATACATCTTCCAGTTTATGATATGGAATAATTGGCAGCATTTATCTTTTGAACACTTCAAGTATTACTGTAGTCACTTGAAAAATAAGGAATGAAAGGCAGAGTTTGCAGCTGGGAGAAGGAAAAGCATGACAGGAATCAGCTTCTCAGCCCCAAAACTACTTCAAACGTGGTAACTTCATTAATGGCAGACTTTCTGACAGGAGCAAAGGGAGGAATGGGATGTCATATGCTAAAAATTGCTAGATAAAATTTATTTTGTAAGTGACAAGAGCAATTTATTGAACCTAGTAGAGAATTTATTGAACGATTTATGAGAAGATGTAAAACCTTCCCAAATCTTTGCTGTCATGGTTTGTATCACTGTGCTCCTGGACTCTTTATAAGCAGCATTTCAGGAGCTCTGGTATCTGTCCACCCCAGCAGCAATTCCTGCAGCAGGAATTCTCTCCAGGCTTTTTCCTGGATCACCTGCCTGTGACTTGCAGGAGCTGGATTTACACTGCAAGATCTAAACCTGCAGTTCCTTAAGTACAATAATAGGTTCAAAGCAACTTATTTTTGTCTGTGGAGGGAATGATCACAAGACAGCCTGGAATGCAACACGAGGCCTTGGTTCCTTTTTTAACCATCCTCTTAACTCACTCCCAAACAAGAAGGGAACAGGAACACAGGCAAGTCAACATGAGGAAAGGCTGAGAAAAGTGGGATTGCTCAGCCTGGAGAAGAGAAGGATTTGGGGTGACCTGGGACAGTGGAAGGTGTCCCTGCCATGGCAGGGGTGGCACTGGATGAGCTTTAAGGTCCCTCCCAGCCCAACCCATTCCATAGTTCTGTGGTGAAGCACACTCCAGTCTCTGCAGTGGAACATTTCCCCATTTCTCATTTTTCCAGTGAATTTTGAATTTTTCACAGGTAGGACACTGATCCTCCCACTAACACGTGACAAAACTGTACGACACACTTCCCCAGACCCAATCCAAATGGGAAGAGAAAATGAAAACATTATTTTAAAAGAATCCCCATTTCCCCTGGCTGGATTTGAAAGTGCTGCACAGAACCAGGCACCAGCAGTATTTATATAAGTACATATTTATATAAGCATCCCCACATTCCATGCACAACATTTACCCTTTTCTCACACCCAGTCTGAGTGCTGAGCTGGGATTCCTGCTAATGGGATTTCTGAGCAAAGCTGGAATAGCACTCCCTGCACCTCATTTGACATGTGCCTATCTGGAGCAGTCACTGCTCCACTCACCTGAGAGCCCAACCATCAACACTGGAGTGGAAAAACCCTGCCCTCACAGCTGGCCAACCTGCATTCCAACACACAAAGCACCAAGCCAAGGATGGATAAATCTAAAATGTGTTTTCAAATTCACCTCAGCAATAGTTGTTATCGTTCTAGCTAATGCTGGATTAAATAAGTGGATACTCAATACAAAAATGCTATATGCAACTGTGATTGTTTCTTGAAGTAACTTACATAATTGATGCAAAATTCAGATTTTAGTCACTCTTGGGTATAAGCAATGACTGCCCACGACTAAAGAAGTTATGACTTTCTTAGGACCAATTTTTTCCCTTTTACACTCACACCTCAGCACTCACTTCCTTATTTTTGCTCAGAACTCATCCCCTTTCTCTTTACACCCATTTCTCCTTTAACTCCAGTTTTAAGAAAAGCACTTCAGTCTTTTCTTTCTGCTTCTTTCATGCCATTTCCAGGCTCACAAACACAACGGCGGAGATCATGCAAAATGCAGCTAACAAAAGACTCAAAGGATTCAACATCAAGGTAAAAAGTGAACAAAGTGAGCAAAAAGCAAAAAGACAGGTAGTTTGAGCAGCTTGGGCAGGGAGGCAGGAGAGTTCAGTGTCTTCTAAAACAAGGAACAGACACCACTCATGAAATACAGCTCCAAATTAAAGGCAGCTTTGAAGAGGATCCAGAATGGTCAGAGATTATCAAAGCAAGAATTCAGAAAAGAAAAAAAAAACAACACCAAACCCAAAACAAAATCCACTTGGTGGACAGTGACATTAAACAAAGCAGAAGATTAAACACGCTTCTAAAAAAAAAAAAAAAGGG
>WEZZ01005939.1:0-18394 GCA_013400585.1 Chloropsis cyanopogon
AAATATAGGATGCAACATAAATTTACTTTGGGTGTGAACATGCATGCAGCAGCTTAGGAGTTAGCATAAAGCTGGAACAAACTTTATGTACTGCACAGTACACTTTCACACACAATAAGAGCACAGGATGAAGGTGGTTTAAAACACTTCAGGAGAATGTGAGCCCTGAGTTTTCTTACCTGGAGTGAGTATTATATTGGATGTTACATGCATAGAGAAGTGACTTGAAGCTGAATCCTCAAAAGTTTTTGGATACCTAAGATCTGTTAAAATAAAATAGCACTTCACTTTCACCTTATCAGCACCTCTTGTTTAATCTGAAAGTAGTGCCAGGGTTGATAGAAAAATCTTACCTTAATGTAAACTTAATGTAACAAGCCCCCACAGAGCCACAGTAGTATGTATGCCTTAGATCGTACACAAGGTTATTTTCATAGCCATCTGCAGTAGATATGGAACATACAGAGGTGACAACTATGTCATCTTTAAGGCAACAAGCCTTCCTGGTACTGATAATCATGCTCACCTTTAACTCTTTAGAAACAGGGTTTTGTATGGGAAGGTACTGTGATGTGACTTACCTGGTGATCTCTAGTGTTCTTGGTTCTCTCCTTTCCAGCAGACTCATTCTAGCCTCTTCATGCAGCATCAGATGCTCTGTTCCATGCCCATGACCAATAACAAATGCACAGTAAGGTTATAGTTATATTTGCATACATGCATGCATATATATACATATGTGCATGTATGTGCATGTGTGTATATATATGTGTGTGTGTGTGTGTGTGTGTGTATTGTATTTACCTGAATTTTTTGTTAGAACTTCTCCTACTTTCCTTTTGCATTGCTTGTCTTCTAAAGCACAAGTCTGGAAACTTTTAGACATGTTCTTATCTTTAATTACATAAGTAGTTCTCCAAGAACTACTCTTCCCAAGATTTGGGAGCACTTGTGTACATGTGAAGAGGATTAAAGTGCAGATTTTTTACAAACTCAGACTATTTTCCAGGTTATGTTTGTGAAATGACTGAACAGAGAAGATTAGAAATATGGCAGGAGTCCCAACCCTCCTACAAGCAGGACAAAAACTGTAAACATTTAAAAGATCACATCTGACAGTAAATCCTCCATCACACTGATAAAGCAACAGACATTCTGTAGAGACTGGGATAAATCTGCTGCTGCACTTAAATGCTTCATGGCATCATGGTAGCTAACAAACCTAAAAGGTGACCCAGGGTTGGATGTATAATCTTGCTGAGATAGCTGATAGGCTGCTTTCCTTTTGAGTAAACCTATATTGTAACATTCCCAAAGCAACGCTGGGATCTGGTGGCTAGAACAGGAAATTATTTTCTCATCCTCAGGGAATTCTTTAGTGCTATAAATGACTGACTAACTTTTTCAATGAGGACAATAAAAAGGCAATCTTCAGCTGAGTTTCAAAACATATTTCTGATTTGACCACTTTGTTTCATTCACCTCATTCTGATTTTATGACTTCATAGAAAAATATGAAATAATTGTGTTTAAGTAAAATACACTTCAGTGAAAAATAGAGGGTTTTTAAGTTAAAATTCACTGCAACAGCGAGGTCTGGATAATGATGGAGGTGGGCAACTCATAAAAAGCAAGGTTGGGCTTTGTGTGATTTGAGGAGTTTGGAGGTTTGGGGTTTTTGGTTAATTTTTTTTTTTTTTTAGAAATATTAATCTTCACCAAAAAAAATTTCTTAAGAGCCTCTGCTCCATTTTTTCAGGAATAATTTAGGCATTTATGAACTTGCTTTTAAAGGTGGGCCATTGAGACACATAACCACAGGTGACTTATACTTTGCAAGCAAATGAACGTACTTTTTCCCAGGCATCAATGAAGAAAGCTCACAGTTCTTTTAGGTTGTTCCTTTGGAGCATTTAACATTCTTGGCATTTTGTAGAAACACATATGATATGTAAAGGATCCAGCAGTGTAGTATTGTTTGCAGGGCTGACAATTAGCACTTTGCCTGTTTGGGCTTTCTGTACAATATACTGTTTATGAAAGAAAGTATGCCATGCACACTGGCACTTTTGAATTGCAGTCACTGTGCAGGGGCGGGGGTGGGAAGAAAAGAAGATAATGACAACTGTGAGCCATCAAAGTTTTTATAGACACCTTTTTGTTGCAAATGAATGCTAAGAGAGGGGTAGTTCACAGTCCCACCACAGACTAGAGTAATTCTTCCAGAGCTTTTCCAATGTCAGGCATGTTTTTATCTCTTTCCCTCAGCTTAAATAACAGTTTCATCCAAAGGCATGAGCTAAAATAGGAGAGACTGGTCTCTGCTGCCAAAGAACTGGCAGCCATGGAAGACTCCCTGCCTGGCCCCATGAACACCATGCTTGTATAACCAGTTGTGGCTATATATACACATAAAAAATGCAATCGCTGAACCTCAGGGTTTGAGACAGGGTCCATCAGTTTCTATGCTTATTGGACGGCTCCTGGATGTGTGCCCTGCCTTCTTGCTCCACTTTTTTTCTCAACTTTCCCCTGGGACCCTGATGGCATCAGCCTTAATCCCTCCCCTTGTGATTTTCTTTGCAGCTCTAGACACAGCAGCTGCAACTTACCTTTTGTCTCTCTGTGCCAAAGCTTTCATATCCTCCCTTGCTTCTTTGAGAGCATCAGCATCTTGGTCGTCTTGGTCATCTGGCAGGAATGATGCCTCAGCCTTGAGGGACTGCTGGTCTCCCATGCATCTTGTTGCCTCTCCTTTGGTCCCTGCAACTTGTGGAAGAGGAAGGAAACAGGATTAGAATCTGTGGACCAGGGAGTGGTGGTGCTGCTCCCCAGCCTCCAGGAGGACGCCTGAGTGTGGCATTGCCACAGCAACAGATTCCACTTATCCCTAGATAAGACGGGCAAGAGCATCAGCTGCAGTCCCAGTACAGAAAGATCCTCCAGCGAGCCAACGGCAAACTGCACCTTCCCTCACACCGCTCAGTAAGTACTTCAGCAACATGTTTTCCTCCCAGCTGGTTGGCTTCTTGATTTCCTTTTTTTTTTTTTTTTTTTTTTTTTTTTTTTTTTTTTTTTTTTGAGGGGGAGTGTGGATTTGTTTGTTTGTTTTGGGTTTTTTTTGGCAGCCACCACCAGCAAGTTGCCTTATCACCTCTGGGGATGAGCACGAAAGCACAGGGTCCCCACTGCATAGGGACTGGGTGGGGATAGTCCTGTGTGGGGAAAGTTGAGTATGAGCTAACTCAGTCTGGGATCTGTGGATAGAGAAATGGGGAGGAGAATGTTTTAGAGCAAACTAAAGCACTAACTTCAACTGCTGAGACAGTTCACAACCAAATTTGTAAGTCAGCAAAGTGAGAACTGGTATAAAGACTTATCTCACTACTAAGACTGGCATGTGCAAGGGGTTAATTTGCACCTCAAGGAAAAAATTAGGGGAGACTGTATTTTTTATGATCTCCAAAGACAAAGACTTAGTAACCAGAACTTGTGCAAATATAGCTCGCATTTTTTCAATCAAACAAATAAATATTTTTATTTTACAAGTTTATTCTATAAGCTAGTAGTGGGAATCAGTCTACCACCAAGCCACAGTTTTTGAAATAGCAACCAGAAGTACATTATCTGTGAGAAGAAACTGCTCCAATACAATTCTGTGGTACTTCTGCATCCATGCTATGATTAGTAGCAAAAGTTTTGGGTAGAGGGAGGAACTCAGATCAGGCTTTCAAATATCTAAGTGTTTGCCAAGAAGATGTAAATATGTTTTATAAAAGTGAAATTCAGAGTAATCTGACAGCATGCCTGTGGAGAGCAGCCTACTGCCTAAATAACTAAAGAAGAAAGTTTGTGCATTAGCATTAAGCTGTCTCCTGTATCCCGGAAGGCATCACTCCATTGGAATAATGTTAAACATATAGTAAAACTTGTAATTAAATGTTTGGAGTGCAGAGCAGCAACACTGAGAATTTCTACTTGTAGGACATCTATTTTCTACTCTGACCTGTAATTGCTTTATTCAGATGATTTGCCAGCAAGCAGTTGTAATGGGGCTGAGATAGGATGGGGTATGGGCAAAGGTACATGTTTTCTGATAAACGTACCAAGGCTGCCTGCTGAGTGCAGATGGAAGAAGCCAAATGCAGCCCAATGTTGTACCATTCCCCTTGACTTCTGACCCGTTTCACATGATATCTGTGTAGGGCAGATGTGTGCAACATGGCTTCATCCAATATCTTATTCCTTCTTTCTGCACTTGTAAATGACTTCAAGTAAATAAAGGCCCTACTCACACTCTAGAGCCCTCCACAGGGGGCATGCTACAGAAGGAATGACAGGTCTTGCTCTTCGCCACCCACATAGGTTAAAGGATGCAGGGATAAAGGAGCAGGTAAGGATGCTGGGAGCCTGCCCATCCCTCCTTGTTTATGTGCTCATTGCAACCAGACAGAAAGGGGCAAATCAATTTAAAATAATTTAATAATCAAACCCTGTGGGGGTTCTGCCGGGGTCCCTTTTGCCCTTGGCTAGCTCTTTGGGCGACCCCGACCCCGCAAACTGCCACAAAACCCCACCAGGAAACTGTAAGTGCATGCTTGGTGGAAGAAGAGGCACCAGTCTTAAAGAGAAAACCCCCATGCCAGAGCAGCTCTCTAGGCAGGGCAGCAAAATGCTGCTTTTTGTCCAGAGTGGACTGTAACTAATGAAGTCCGGCCTCTGCCTCGTGTCTGCATTTGGCAGCAGCCTGTGAGATACTCCCTATTTACTTCCATTTCCAACTACTGAGTACACCAGCAGCAGCAAGGCCAGGCTCTGCCTATGAGAATGAGGACAAACAAGTGTGCACACTGTACCACCCCAGAACCATAGCTGCCTCTGTTTCTGCCTCTGCTTCCCTCAGTTCCTCTTAGGAATTGCTCTGGCTTCAGAAGATAAGTATGTAGCAACATTATTACCAACTATCAAAATGAAGTTATTAAATTCAGATTGACTGCTGTCACCCAACAAGGATGCTCTCAAAAATACTTTTATTTATCTAGCATCCTTGCCAACATGCCTGTGGTTTTTTAATAATTATGCATGCCCTGGAAATTAGCACGTTTTTCTTCAGGATTTTGTCAATTGTAGAAACAAAACACTCTCCTGAACAAGAAAAAAAAAATCCACATACAATACCCCATATACCACATGGTCTACCGAAATTTTCAGAGGCACAAGTTGTGGATACTTTATAAAGAGCCAGTTCAGAAATTCTAAGTATTCAATATACAAAGAAATCACGAGCCTTAATGTACAATGATGAGGAGTATTGACATTGATGCCCACATAACCCCTGTAAACTTTTATAAGAATTGCGTATCAGAACTTCATTTCTCCATCTTATAGGTAAGAATGATGACCTATGGGTGACTCCTTTGAGAACTGCATTGTCCCTTCAGATCACATACAACTATCCATAGTACCTAATATCCATGTAGTTGTATAGCCCCTACAACCCTTCAAACCCTACGAGAAATGGAGATTTTCCCCCCAAGCCATTTCCATGCCTAATTCAAGATCAAATGAAAAATAAGTCCGGCTCTTTAGTTTTGTTCTCAAAGCTTTAGTTTCCTATCTTACAAGGTAAGTTTTTTCTGATGAGATTTCATTTTAAGTTGGTTTAAATGTCACATCATCAGATGGCCTTGAAAGATTTAAATCATCTTATAATTATGTGAGAGTAGCTGTACTGAATATTCCTTAAACTCTTAGCTGATTACTTGTGACACACATCTACATAACTAAAACAAGTTTCTTTATCTGGCTCTAGCAAAGTATTTTTACTTTGCTAGACAACCCTAATTGAAGCCTGAAACAGGTTGCATCAGTGAATTTTGTTATGGAAACAAAAAAAATTAAGCAAATAAAGTAATCATATTACTTGCAAGTATTTTTGTGTTTTAGAGCTATGTTAGCGAGTGATAAGATAGCTGTATTTAGGCACTTTAATCAAGTGGATACAATGACTGAGAATTTTGAAAAAAATTTTAGTATGTGCTTTAACATATCTAAAAATCCAAAGCTGATATCCAGAAAGTGAAATGTTCAGATATTTTTCATCTGAATCACCATATCCTACAGGGGGGTATGCCCAAAGGAGTCATGCTGTGGATTCAGCATGGGACTTCATTCACCTGAGGCTGAAGCACCTTTTAGTAATACTTGCACTGTTCAGTCTGCCTTATCATTCATTGCCCTCCTCTGTCTGTAAGTGGAGCCCAATCCAATTTCATGCCAAAAGTTTTTAAAAGGAACAATGCTAAACTATGTAGGCAAAGCTAGAACTTGCCTCAACTCTTAGGAAAGCATTTAATCTGTGTCTATCAGCTCTCTCTTTTCTTAGAAATAAGAGACTTGAGGTGACTCATTTAGGCACATACCTCTGAAGAAGGTGGTACAGCCTAGCTGCACTGTACCAAAGTCTCTGGCTAAATGACAAGTGAATCCTAAAGCATATAGGAAAATCTACAGCATCTCAGGAAGTATCTTCTATTGTGTTTGAATTAGGCCTCCAATGTAACAACTGCAGATGCACAAAGGATGAATGTGGATCATTATGTCAAGAGACATAAGAGTGCAAGAAAAAAACACTTTACTTCATCACATGAATAGCAAGCATTTGCTACCAAGGTGACTGATGGCAGCAGAGAGTGCAAACTGCGCTAATGTGAAGGAAAAGTGTTGCACTTAATGCATGAAAATCTGAGAACATGCTTCAGTTTGTAAAGCCATATTTATGGCTTCATACAGTCCCCATAGCATACTACCTTCCCACATAAAACGTTACTGGGGAATCTGTTTCCTTATTGGCTGGAACTGATTTTAGTGGTTTGGGAAAGCACCATTACAATGGTCACATACAGCAACTTTCCTTTGAAGGAGAGCTCTGTGTGTAATCCATGGTGGCAGGATGTAACAGCGCTCACAGGTTCACATGTCATACACAATGTATATACACCCAAAATACCAAAATCCATTATATATTTTGGTAATTTTTATCTTTTTATTCCGTTGTCACACAGACTGTCACAAAGTGCAGTGTTTTTTTAAGCAAGGCAATACTGCCTTCAGGGCAGACTTACAAAAGAAAAGAAAAGTAAGGGGAGTGTCAGAAGTTAGCCTGAAAACCAGAATTTTAAAGCACTGAAGATGCCAAGGGATTGGCATGTGGGACAATGAAAATATGACCACAGATCTAAGAGATGTATTTTAGAATAATATTTTCCGAACTACCATATTAAGAAAAAATAATTAAGCAATCCTCTATTAAGTTTCTTTACAAAGCTTAATTTTTATTAGGTGAAATAATTAAATGAAACAACTTATTGAAATCTAACCAAATTTAACTATATTTTATAAGCTATTTCCAGTAAATACAAATTACTACCAATTTTACATTTAATTTTTGCTATCTATCTCCAGTCTTTTTTGCCTCAAGACATTAAAAACAAAAATGTCCATAGTGTCTGAAATAATATCCCCAATTTTACTGGAAACCTTTTAAACAGAATATTCTTCAGAAAAGAACATTTTACCTACAGTCATAATATTTAGCCAGCATGCCCTAATCAAATCAAATAAAATCAAATGGCATTGAAGAATAAAACTCCCTCAAATCACAAAATGTAGCACAAGCCTTCATATGGACAGATAGTAGTTTTGTATTAAATAAAATTATGTCTGCTTCATTTTAAACCACAGCTATAGCATACTTAAACAGTGAATAAACAGAGCAACCATGTTAAGGTGCCTTCAAAGATTTTTTTCTGTTGAGTCTTCCTAAGTGAAGGATTTTTCTTGCAGTGAAGGCAAATGGGCCTTCAGGCACACTTCAGACCTGGGCCTTCATAACACTTTAGTACAGATGTGAGGCTGGACTGGGACATTTCTACAGCGAACATTTGGAGGTGAAATCCCTCATCTAGGCCTGATTCAGTAAGACCTTTATAATTTGTAGAATATTACAAATTTTTGTAATTTTTAAACAGTGAAACATAAGGGAATTAATCCCATATGTACAGTATCAGTCAACGTCAGCTTTTGATGCTGACATGAGTTGAGTCAAATTTGATGCTGCCAGGCAGTTGCAGGAGGACATCTATCCCCTCCTTCCTCTCAACCACTGACAGTTGGTCCATAAAGAGATAACCTAGGGGCTTAAAGGCCTAGCATGAGGTCATCCCTGGCACCAAAAGTCCTCACACCTCAGCTAAGAATCAATACCTTCGTCTGGAGAGCAGACGTATGAAGAGATAAAGGAAATATTCTTGACTGAGAGACACTGTTTTACAAACTATAAAAGACACATGAGTTATTACAGAGGTAAAAGCCTTCTACACACACACCCTGAAAGTGTGGGAGCTTTCTCCCTGCACTTGGGATGCAAATCCATGATTACTTACCTGGGGATTAAGGGAAAGGATCTTGATGTGTGCCCCACCACAAACTGGATGGTAAGATACATTGAATCCTAAGTTGTATTATTTCTTTGCTAGCTGTAACATTAACAGGTACCTTTAACCTCACTCTGTATAAGTCTACCAGTAGTCTTTTTTCTTTTTGTCTATATTCCTGTGGAGTATTAGTTTGTTTTAAGTCTTATGTCTGTTAGTTTTCTGTCTATTAAATAAGTACTTAATTCTATAATAGACCGAATCAGCCTATATTAAAGAACTTGTGAATGAGAGTGAGCTTTAGGGTGCTGGCTGCCTCAATAAAGCTACTGCCTGCCACCAGAGGCCTGGGCAAAAGGCAAGGACTCATCTAAACCACCACATACATTCGTAACAGCAGTGTTACTCCATTTATTTGTAAGTCACTGGCATTTAAGACATGTTTCCATCCACTGAAGAACTACATCAGTGTAACCTTTCCTACCTTCTTTTACAAATATTTCTGTGACTGGATTTTGTTCAAGGGTTAATTGTTCTTTACACAGAAGCAAGTTTAGTCATGGAAATGAGATTAACTCCCCTACTGTTCTGCTTCTTGTCAGCAAACAACCATTGTAATTTACAGAGAAATAATAAGGTAATTTCTTTTCCTCCAACAAGATAAAACCGAACTCCCACAGTTTAGTCTCCTTTTTTCCCATCTTTTTTTTCACTGTTATTCTCCAGCTGCCTCTTTTCTTACCTTTCTCTTTTATTTGCCTTTCCTTCTCTACCTCGCCTTCCTGTTTTTTTCCCCCAATTACTTCTTTCATCTACTGTTCATAATGTCTCCAGTTTTTTTCTTTTCCTCATTGCCTTTTTCCTCCTTACAAGGAAGCCACAGTCTGCTCTTATTCCCTGAAAATGGAGAACAGAGGCTGTCAATAAGAAACTACTACAGCTATTGCTGGATGAAAGCAGATACCAAGATCACTTGGACTGCACCTTCAGGTTGAAGGTTGTTTCCCTTTAACATTGCTTTTGTCATTCTGATGAGTTTCTGCTAAGCAACGATATAAATGATCCGCAGTGAAAAATGGTCTAATTTTTTTCTTTCTGTCATGGCATCTGTCGCAGCCCAAGGATAAAATCTCAGTTTGCAAGGTGCTGGGGAAGCTCAGGTAGGAGGATGGGTGGGGATGGGCTTCAACACCCACTGCAGCTATAAGTAAAGGAGGGTAAAATAGCCCAAACAGAATTCCAGTGAGACTTACAGAGCATGGACACTTAAATAGCTGTGTGAAATGGGTTTCCATGGTCTTACCAAAGTGATGAGTAAGATTACTTCATGATGGCTTTGGGATCTGTGGGCACTGGCCATCTTTCTGAGGCAGCACTTTACACGTTTTTTCTGGGGTATATAAGGTCTCTTAGTGAGCTGGACTTATAAGACTAAGTCAACAGAATGCATGAATAAAGTTGGTTCATATAATAAATACTAAATATGATCCTTAGTTTACTGTTGAGAAAAAATGGAGAAGAAAACCAAAACAAAACATCCTATTCCTTAGCATTTACTTTATATGAGATAGCACTTTCTGTATGCTCGAAAAAAAAAAAAAAAAAAGTATGTTTTTCTGTAGAGCCAATCTATGCTGGTGTGGGTTGCTTACAGCAAGGTAGGTGGAAAAACAGGTTACTGTGTGTGTAACCAAGGCAGTGAATAAATGCATCGCAGCATATGTGAGTAAAAAATCAGGTCAGCAGACTGCTGGAAGACAAAAACTCCTCATCAGTTGTTAGGTGACACCAATATGTCTGTTTTATGCCATGCTGCTGAATTTCTTTTTTAATTTTTTTCTTAATGTGGTGTAGTATCTTCATAGGAGCAGAAAAGCCTATTTCAGTGATGTCAACAGAATGTGTTCAGCCACTTGAAATCCCAGATGACAGATTGGACAAGCAAGATTCACAGTGTAACCATTTAGGTAAGTGTTATTTGATGATGTCATTGCTCTAATGAGGGGTGTTGTCTTCACATCATAAAGTCCTGTCCAGTGTCCATTTTTTCCTGTCCAACAATACAACTTACCCCCCATGAAAACAGATAGATTACACCTTCTGCTTACACTTCTAGTGCCAGATGGAAAGACAAAGAGCGCTTTTCCTGCATATAAGTATCAGCTGTCAAGATCTGGAGTGAAGGTAACTAAAGAGGAGAAAAGAAAAAGACCCATTGATCTTTTCCCTGGTAGAGCAGTTTCTTCATTTATACCACGGTAAATTGAAATCTAGGATATAGTTGAGCTTTCCCTGAATATATCTTCCATATGCAATTTGAGTATAAGATTTCAAGCATTCCATTTGCCGTCATTAAGACAGCTTTCTAAAAATGTTTTCTCCTTCATCACCAGTTTCCTTTCTTGAAGCTACTTCATACAGCTTTTACAGTGAGCATACCAGAATTATCTTTTGTCACATCCCTTTTGTCCCTGCCCCTTTTGGGGGGCTCTTTTTGAGCCCAGCTAGCCGGGGCAGGAACTGGGAGCAACATTCTTCTGGGTTCTGGGGGTACAAGGGCCTTACCCGAGCCTTTGGTGAGAAGTCTCTGGGGGGTGCATCAAGTTACGCATGCAGGCAAAACACCACACAGCCTCTGAGGGTGCTAGTAAGATGCAGTTTATTTAGAGGTCCCACGCCGGGGGGCAACATGGCTCAGAGGGGTTTGGAGGGTCAGGAGAGAGTGGGAGACTGGGCTAGCTTTTCATCTCTCTTCCGAGGTCCAGAGAGAGTTTTTTCAAGAAGACCCAGGTATATCTAGGGGAGGAGTGAGGGGAAGGGAACACATCTCAGGGACCACTGGGAATGGGAGGTATGGGAGGGGTTAGGTAAAGCCACAGTCACAGGTAAGGGGCAGGGGGAATGAGAAGGGTTACCATAGCAACTTAGGACTTTTTTTTTCTTGGGGTGATCAGAACAAACCATTTGAAATAATACAATCACCACAATCTTTGCTCTGTCACACTCCTGAATACCAGACTTCAGGCTTGATAGATGAGCTTTTTGCATATTCATGGTCTTTGCCTCTGCTTCTAGTACTATGATTTCACTCTTACCTTACAAAATTGTCCTGAAGAGTCAGCAATCCAGCAAGAAAAATCTGTTTGCTTGTTGTTACCTTTGTGATAACAATAATGAAAAACAAATGCAATTTCACTTCCTTGTAAAAAAAAGTGTCTCACCACAGGATTTATAAATTTCGTTTATTAGTACTGCAAGGAAGATATCCTAGTTCTGTTTCTGCATTTCTAGCCATAGACTGTTGACGCTATAGGCCATAGAAGCAAACAGACGCGTTCAGCAGGTTGGGTGTGAGAGAAAAAAGAGATTTATTCAAAAATCTGACTCCAATTCATAGAAATCAGAGACTGGAGAGAGATTGGTCTATCGAGGCTTCGCTCCTTCCACCAGACTGGACAATCCACCTGTCCATTCTCTCTCTCCACCCCACAGAAAGAATGCAAACATCTATTATTTACATGAAACTGCGTGAGAACCTAGCGAAAATATGTAAACAATCAGAAGGCTTTTCTAAAACTGCAAAAGAAATAGACGACAGACTGTTTTTACATCTGCTGGTATGCCAAACATATTTGGTCCATAAAATTGCTTATTTAAATACATACAGAAGGAGTTTCATTATACTGTTGGAAAACTGAGGCAGTGGGAGAGTAAATGAGCTCATTAGGACTATGAAGAAAGCCTGTGAAGGCCAGGAAAAAAACCCACATCTCCAGGGACTTAACCCAGAGGCCACCCTTCCCACATCTGCCTGCAGGCTCACAGACATAACAGCTGCCTTAAATAATGTGAAAGAGTCTGTAATGAAGTCGTGCTTGCATATAAGTCTGCATTCAGGGGTTCAGTAACAATGTGAGGAGCCCAGCTGAAGGCAACCAAGCAGCTTTTAAGAATTCAAAACATTGGTTTCTGTGATAATACTAATGAGAGGCTCACAAATCAGTGGTTAAAATGCTTAAAGAATCATCGTCAAGGTTATTGGCAAAAAGCAGGGTTTAATATGGATTCATGAGAATGCAGCTTTAACAAAGTGCCAAGGTTCATTCTATTACTATGTAGGCAAAGCATACATAAGTAAATGGGATTAGAAGCAATTTGGAATTATTTACATGAAGACTGGGGATGCAAGAGGGTAAGGGTGCAAGAGGATATGGATATAGGAAAAGGGTGCAAAAGCACTTAATCATTGACTAATTTAATATTTTTTAAAATAATTCCATAGGATTTGCTATAATTGTGACACTGACTTAATTATATACTCAACAACATTCATACCATAATCCATTCACTTGCATGAACACATGAAAAAAGATGTATACATTTATATCTACTAGTGTAAAGGTACCTATCAAAAATTCCTGTCAGGCTCAGTGCAGTACTCATATCAAATTCCTCAGTGTTTCTCAACTGGCATGGGCTGCACCTCAAGGAGTATGTATGTGTGGGGGTGGTATCTGCCTAGACCTTGTTGTCAGCAATAGTCTTTCAAGTATTGCAAACTTGAGGGTTTGCAAATTCCAAGAGGCATCCCACTCAGAGGCCCAATGTGTTCAAGGAGAGCTCAAACAGCCTTACTTAGCACTGCTGTTTGTAGCGTCACAAGATGATGTTTTTTCCCAAAAAGTCCAGTAAATATAGTGTGTTCAAGGAGAGCTCAAACAGCCTAACTTAGCACTGCTGTTTGTAGCATCACAAGATGATTTCTTTTCCCAAAAAGTCCAGTAAAAATAATACCATTACACTCAGGCTACGATTCATTTTTTAAAAGGTCTCATAACAATGGTACCATTTCAGTTGGGCTACAACTCAGGTAAATTACTTACCAAGGCCAATAAGAATGACTGCTTATCCTTTGTTCCTTACCTTAGTTGGACTGCTGATGTTCCTGGTATGTTCAGAATCATTCCTACCTTTACCATACAAGGGCACCCAGTATGGTCATGGATACTTCACCGCCTAAATGGCGGTGAAGGCACAGTTAAGGGGCACTTCACCACTCAGCTGATTCAACTAAGGCTTATCAGAAGCTGCTGAGACTGTAGAGCAGACCTAAAGAGAAGTTGAGGAGAGGGATGTACTACCACAACAAGCTACTTTCAGTATTCTCAGCTTGCATAAGCACCCAGAAATACAGACCCTTGCACAAAAAGTCATGTTGACCCTTTGAGTCATCTGAGTAAAGGCTTGTTTTAAAGGAAAACCAAAAATCTAGTGTAATGTTATGTAAATAAAAAGCAAATACTAATTGCTCATTAGCTCTGGAAATAAAGTTAACTCTTGAAGGGAACAATATACTGATTGGCTCATTTTACCAGTACCTCAGACTGACCCTATATATGTAAAACTTTCCTTCACAAAACTGGCCTTGTAACTCTTGAAGATACAATCCACACAGTTACCACTTAATGAAACCAGTGGCTATGGAACCTCTTCACACAATGATGCAGCCTTCCCTCTGACATGTAAAAACACAAGCTGCCCACAACTCTGTTTTATGTCTACCGCCAACAACACAGAAGGACTACCTAAGGCACTTGGCTCCCATGTAGTAGGGGACAGAGCCCTGTTTTGTTGGGTTTCTAAATATTTAAGAGATCTTTCTTCCTGGGGATTTTAATTTACTTGGATTAAAGCACTATTACCAAAGTGATTCTTTTCAGCACATGATTTTTTACCTTCCCTAAGTTTCAACTTCTATTTTATTTTTTCCCTGCAGAAGACCTTTCAGAGCAGCTGATTAAGAGCTGTGACCTCAAAAAAAACCCAAGAAAAGGTAAAGCTCTCACAGCTTCCCAGAAGACTGAACAGGAGCAAAAGAAGCCAAAGAGAAAAGATACACCAGCTTTGCACACTCCACCACCTCTAACAGGTGAGCAGTAAATCTCTCGACTTTGAAATCCCACTTCATCTCTGGGACTGAAGCTGGGTGGAAGTCCATAGAACATTCAATCAGTTNACTATGAAGAAAGCCTGTGAAGGCCAGGAAAAAAACCCACATCTCCAGGGACTTAACCCAGAGGCCACCCTTCCCACATCTGCCTGCAGGCTCACAGACATAACAGCTGCCTTAAATAATGTGAAAGAGTCTGTAATGAAGTCGTGCTTGCATATAAGTCTGCATTCAGGGGTTCAGTAACAATGTGAGGAGCCCAGCTGAAGGCAACCAAGCAGCTTTTAAGAATTCAAAACATTGGTTTCTGTGATAATACTAATGAGAGGCTCACAAATCAGTGGTTAAAAAGCTTAAAGAATCATCGTCAAGGTTATTGGCAAAAAGCAGGGTTTAATATGGATTCATGAGAATGCAGCTTTAACAAAGTGCCAAGGTTCATTCTATTACTATGTAGGCAAAGCATACATAAGTAAATGGGATTAGAAGCAATTTGGAATTATTTACATGAAGACTGGGGATGCAAGAGGGTAAGGGTGCAAGAGGATATGGATATAGGAAAAGGGTGCAAAAGCACTTAATCATTGACTAATTTAATATTTTTTAAAATAATTCCATAGGATTTGCTATAATTGTGACACTGACTTAATTATATACTCAACAACATTCATACCATAATCCATTCACTTGCATGAACACATGAAAAAAGATGTATACATTTATATCTACTAGTGTAAAGGTACCTATCAAAAATTCCTGTCAGGCTCAGTGCAGTACTCATATCAAATTCCTCAGTGTTTCTCAACTGGCATGGGCTGCACCTCAAGGAGTATGTATGTGTGGGGGTGGTATCTGCCTAGACCTTGTTGTCAGCAATAGTCTTTCAAGTATTGCAAACTTGAGGGTTTGCAAATTCCAAGAGGCATCCCACTCAGAGGCCCAATGTGTTCAAGGAGAGCTCAAACAGCCTTACTTAGCACTGCTGTTTGTAGCGTCACAAGATGATGTTTTTTCCCAAAAAGTCCAGTAAATATAGTGTGTTCAAGGAGAGCTCAAACAGCCTAACTTAGCACTGCTGTTTGTAGCATCACAAGATGATTTCTTTTCCCAAAAAGTCCAGTAAAAATAATACCATTACACTCAGGCTACGATTCATTTTTTAAAAGGTCTCATAACAATGGTACCATTTCAGTTGGGCTACAACTCAGGTAAATTACTTACCAAGGCCAATAAGAATGACTGCTTATCCTTTGTTCCTTACCTTAGTTGGACTGCTGATGTTCCTGGTATGTTCAGAATCATTCCTACCTTTACCATACAAGGGCACCCAGTATGGTCATGGATACTTCACCGCCTAAATGGCGGTGAAGGCACAGTTAAGGGGCACTTCACCACTCAGCTGATTCAACTAAGGCTTATCAGAAGCTGCTGAGACTGTAGAGCAGACCTAAAGAGAAGTTGAGGAGAGGGATGTACTACCACAACAAGCTACTTTCAGTATTCTCAGCTTGCATAAGCACCCAGAAATACAGACCCTTGCACAAAAAGTCATGTTGACCCTTTGAGTCATCTGAGTAAAGGCTTGTTTTAAAGGAAAACCAAAAATCTAGTGTAATGTTATGTAAATAAAAAGCAAATACTAATTGCTCATTAGCTCTGGAAATAAAGTTAACTCTTGAAGGGAACAATATACTGATTGGCTCATTTTACCAGTACCTCAGACTGACCCTATATATGTAAAACTTTCCTTCACAAAACTGGCCTTGTAACTCTTGAAGATACAATCCACACAGTTACCACTTAATGAAACCAGTGGCTATGGAACCTCTTCACACAATGATGCAGCCTTCCCTCTGACATGTAAAAACACAAGCTGCCCACAACTCTGTTTTATGTCTACCGCCAACAACACAGAAGGACTACCTAAGGCACTTGGCTCCCATGTAGTAGGGGACAGAGCCCTGTTTTGTTGGGTTTCTAAATATTTAAGAGATCTTTCTTCCTGGGGATTTTAATTTACTTGGATTAAAGCACTATTACCAAAGTGATTCTTTTCAGCACATGATTTTTTACCTTCCCTAAGTTTCAACTTCTATTTTATTTTTTCCCTGCAGAAGACCTTTCAGAGCAGCTGATTAAGAGCTGTGACCTCAAAAAAAACCCAAGAAAAGGTAAAGCTCTCACAGCTTCCCAGAAGACTGAACAGGAGCAAAAGAAGCCAAAGAGAAAAGATACACCAGCTTTGCACACTCCACCACCTCTAACAGGTGAGCAGTAAATCTCTCGACTTTGAAATCCCACTTCATCTCTGGGACTGAAGCTGGGTGGAAGTCCATAGAACATTCAATCAGTTATGTGCCCTCAGATACAGACAGGAACATAGCTTCATGCAGATGCACCTGGGAAGGCAGGTGAACAGAAAGTCTGACTTTCTCAAAGACATTCTATGTTAGTGGAAGGGTTTAGTATCACTTCTGGGAATGCCAAGGTGCTTAGGTTTATACTCTGAAAAACATGCTTCCATGGATCTCACAGTCTTGCTGACAAATAATGTTACATTCATGTGTGAAAATATGTGTATTTATTGGCAACTGCCGAGCCATACTAGATCCCAATTGGATAGGGTCCAAAATCAAAGAGGATCAAGTCCAGCTCCCGCACTTCCTTGTGAAACTTGCATCCAGTGCACACTGGGAGGCTGGGGATGAGACTCGGAGCAAACCAGTCAAGCATACAAGCCACCTGCAGGATGGTTCTCCTGGAAATCACAGGGCTCATGTGTTTATGGGGACTCTGGTAAAGGGTAGGTGTTTCAGGAAGCCAGAAAAGTCACAGCAATAAAGGGGCTTCTTGTGGGATGCTTCCAACTGTGGCACAAATACAGATGTTTGAGAGCCAAATGCTACCAACCTGGAGAAGGAAAGAATAAGCAGGAGACTGCTACTGAAACACAATGATCCAAGAACAGCAGTGGGAATAAATGTTTGTCACTATCAGCTAACAAGCACTCCATGTTATAATTTCCAGCAAGAGAGTTCTCCTCCTTTATTATTGAGTTCTTCTTCTCATGCTGCACATAACACGGAGGAGTTAGCCAGTAACTACTTGTATGCTTCTCTGTATATCTGCAACAATTCACCAAGTCAAAAACAAGTAACTCAGATTTTCCAGTATTTGTAATCTGAATATTGAATATGATTCAGTTCAGTTTTCATACATATCTTCAATCAGCAATTCTCTTTTAGGAAGAGCAGCTCAGAGGCTGGGGAGCTGTGTTTTCTTCCTCCAATTGTCATATCATAAAGAAAACATTCTTTCACTAGTTAAAACAGCCACTTTTGTGTGGTCACATTGCTCCCAACTAACCTCTTGAGCATCTGTGTAATTAAGTTACTGTGGTAAGATGTCTAAAGTTCTGGAATAGGAGATTACACTCATCTGTCCCACAATCTCTGATTATGTACATTCAGAATTGGACATTATGTACAATCAGAAGCCAGCTGGCCTCATAGCATCATTTTCTAGAGCCTGTGGGAAATTATTAATTTGAAAGAAATATAGGGTAGGTACATCATGCAGCAGATCATGCAATTGGGCCAGTGTACTTCGAAGTAGTCTTTGGGAGAGCTACACAGGTGAAAGTTTCTTCAATGTAAGCAGGTTAAAGTAGCATTTTCTTTATTACTTGCTTACAGGCATAGTTTCAGACTCATCTGAAAATCTGCTGAAAAGGTGTGGTATCACAGAGAAGTCAAAGAGAGAGAGAGTGACTCCAGTCTCTCAAATCACTGAACTGGAGCAGAAAAAGCCCAGAAGAAAAGATACACCTGCAATACACATCCCACCTTTGATAATAGGTAAGAAACTTAGGTAAAGGCTCACCTAAGAGGCAGCAAAAAGTGGCAAAAAGGCTGAAAGGAGGTTGCTCTCTGCTCAGTGTACTTACCAGTTCTTGAACTGGACCTATTTGGTCTAAGTATATAATAATAGTGGGGGTTCATGAAAAGTC
>WEZZ01005940.1:0-16396 GCA_013400585.1 Chloropsis cyanopogon
TGTGTACCGCGGCGGGGAAGGCGCGGGACGAGATCTCCCACGTCCTAAAATGCGCAGTGAGCTGCCTCGGGCCTTGGTGGCACACGGCTAAGGACGCAGGCCCGTGGGCTGGGAGCGATGTGCCACGGAAAAGGCTCTCGGGGACTTGCTTGGCAGGAATATCAACATGTTCTCTGTAGCTATCCCTGTATCATTCTGCCATTAACTAATCCACACAATCATGATGCATGCCAAATGCAGATGCAAAAAAGTATCACGGGCCTTGGATCTTTTTAAGACATTCTGTGTAATTTTTATTACCTTTTTTTTTTTTTTTTCCCCCTAAGGCAAGCGTCAATAGCCGAGGTAAAGACTGATAATGCTAAATTGGGTGTGTATGTGTGTGTGAATGTGTGTGTATAATACTTCCCAAAAATCTCTTCTTATCTTGTTCAGGCTCTGTTATAACCCCATATTTAAAGACTAAATGTCACTTCAGTACGGAAAAAATTATCTTCCTGCAGGACAGATATTTTCAAAGTTGTTGTGGGACATAAAGCCAACAGAGTGAATCAGGCTTTAAATCACCGGTCTTCTGTGGAATCAGAACGAGCGCTGTCACCACTGTTATTATTGCTGTTGATGGAACAGGGAGGCTTCTATAGCTTGCATCATTCCTGCGATACTTTGAGGAGAAGTGGTATATGAGACAGAAAAAAGTGATAGTAAACACTGGATCATGTAGACAAAGCATGATGGAGGTGATACTGAATTACTCGTTTAGTTTTCTCAGAAACGCGGCAGCTCCTTTCTCAGTGGTTTGAATCCGAAGGAGTTGGAGTGGCCTAATTGATAAACTTTATTAGAGATTTTGGGTTGGATTATTCAGAATTGGTGCCGTGGGATCTTTGTGGAGTGTCTCTCTCTCTTTCTCTCTCTCAATAGGTGTTACGCTGTAACTAGGAGAGGCTGAAAAACTCAAGCAGAAAATTTACAACTTGATCAGTTCCAAACCACACACACACGCGCGCACGCGCACACACACACACACACACACACACAAAATCTGCTACTGTTACAAACATATGCTACAGATTAAGTTAAGCAAATGGTTCTAGTTTTGGTAGGCTGAAAGCTGACAACGAGAATTTGTATGCTGAAGAGTTTGGCTCTTCTAACTCCAGTTACTTACATGCTAACAAATCCCTTCTATTTCCCCGGGAAATTAAATTTAAGAAAAAAAAAATTTAAAAGTCTTCTAAACTTCATCCAGCTGAGAAGAGAGCCGTGACAATTGCCCTGCTACCGAACCTGTGCCTGTCCTGAGCTTTGAATTTCTCGCCAACGAAGCTCGGCCACTTATTCGTTTCAGGGAAGAACTAGGAGAGGGCTCGGAGCTTCCCCACTCGCTCCGCGTCCCAGCCTCTCCGCCGTGGCCAGGCGGTGCGCGGAGGCCAAGGCACACCCCCACTCCTTATCGAGGGATGTCACGGCAGAAAGACGAGCACCCCGTTTCCCGAAGCATTGTCAACACCGCAGGAGTTTGGATTTGTTTTTGTCCCCCTTCTTTCTCGTTCTGCCGCAGCACAAAAATCTTCACGGCAAGCTTAGTTAGTGTCCCCTACGCTGGCGAGGAAGATTACGGCGACTAGTGAGTTTTCAGGAGGAAGGCTACGTTCTAAGCCCCCCTCTACACTTTGCTTCCTCCTCTCACCCCACCCAGAGCAGAGCTCCCCTCAGACGGGAGACGCGTGTTCGGAGCCTGTCCACTCACCGAAGAGACGCCTCGTGTCGCCACCCGGCGACAGGACAAACCCCGTCCACTGTCGCGCCTAGCCCCCCGGAGCCGTACTGGTGGTGGGGCCGAGGGGGAAGGGATGGCGGGTCTGTCAGTAAGGTAGCGGGGTGTCGGGGAGGACCCTTGGCTCCGCCAGGGATCAGGAATACGCAGGGACTCTTCCCATCCGCCTTCTGCTTCCCCCAGCCCCGAGCAGGCGGCGTGGATGTGACATTGACAGATGCGCAAAAGACAGAAAAAGTAATTTTAAACGACTTTGAAAGGTTACGGGAAGAGAGGACCAGGGGGTCTCCAGATTCCTCCTAGGCTTGGGGAAGATGTGTTCATTTTTCCAAAGAGACAGCGGCGGGAGAAAGTCTCCAAAGGGAAGAGAAAATACATTTGCTCTATCTGTACCGGAAACTTTCTGTGCTCCCCAGGAAAAGGGAAGCCTGGGTGGGGAGAAACGCATTTGAACTACGCTTTCCTTTCCGCAGAGCTCGGCCAAATGCGCGGGGCTCCACCTGGGACCCGGTCCGTGGTCACGGCCACAAGCGGGCAGGGCAGGGGAACGCGGGAAGGGCGACGGCGGCGCCTGCCCCATCGGCTTGGGATAAGAGCCAGGGGCGAGCACGGTGTTAGGAAGAGAGAATAATAGAGATCTTTAAAAAACTCACTCACCCCCAACACTCAAATCCTACAAACCACCAAAACCACCCAACTAAATACAAGCAGTTAAGGTACAAATAAAAAAAAAAAAGTTAAAGTGGAACTTCATGAAACTTCAGTGTTTGCATTTGCTTGCAAAACTCTTAAGATAGCCTTAGGTTTGCTGGAGACCTGGAGGCTCCTTTTTTCAAAGCATAGAATGGAAGACAGCTCTCTTTCCACTATCCTTAAAAAAAGAAATAACATTAATATAAATAACAAAGGGAATAATAAAAACAATAATAATAACAACAACAGCAACAATAATTAAGAAACAATAACAACAAAAAAGAGAGGGAAGGAATTCAGGAATTCAGGAAGGAAAGAGAAAAGGAAAGGAAAGGAAAGGAAAGGAAAGAAGGAAAGGAAAGGAAAGGAAAGGAAAGGAAAGGAAAGGAAAGGAAAGGAAAGGAAAGGAAAGGAAAGGAAAGGAAAGGAAAGGAAAGGAAAGGAAAGGAAAGGAAAGGGAAAAGAGAAAAGAGAAAAGAGAAAAGAGAAAAATCTAGGAGAATTTTCAGTGCTGATAAATATTTCGCGTGTGAGTGGCGAAGGGCTTTGGTGCAGGCGTCTCCCTCTGTATCGAAATTCCTGGGATAAGGACTCCTCGTTGTGGGAAATGAGGGAGGGGGTTTGTGTAGCGAAAACAAGCCAGAGCCTCCCGCAGCGGGTTTCGCACCACAGGTACCAGCCGGTGTCTCCGCCGTGGTTCCCGGTCCCCGAGGGCAGTCCGCACGCCCTCCACTCAGGTCTGAGTTGATGGAGACTTGTATCAGGCTGCGGGAGCGCAGGCGGTTACCTCGAGATCACCCCTGGGGAGCCCCAAAACGACAAAGGGACGGCGACCAGCAGCGGCCGCAGGACTATGGGGCGGGTGGACGGAGCAAACGGATTCCCAGTCCCCGGCCCCTCCACTCCACCCTGGGTGGCGTAACCGGAGTCCCGGGGGGCCCATGAAGAACCCCTTCCAGAGACAAGACCTGCACCCCGGGGCGCTGCGCCAGGGCGCGGGAGAGATGCTCTGTGTTCCTTGGAGCAAGGAAGAGTGGGAAAAAACTTGTGCGTGGGGTGCAGGCCCCGTCGGGGGGTGCAGACCTGGTACAGCTCCAGCACCCCCGGTTCCTCCTCACCACCCGGGAGAAGTGAACCGGGAAATTAACTTTTTCCTCCTTTTTTTCTCTCCCTTTTTTCCGGAATCCGCAGGCGACCGACTAGTTACCCCCTGCTAGCCCCATGACTTCAGGTGTGTCACGACAGCCATGTGGCCGAGCAGCGGCGTGATGTCTCCCTCCACGATCGCTTCCCGAGGGGGCCCCCGGGGGATCTCCCCGGCGGAACGCGGCGGTCTAGGCACTCCCGGAAGGTGGTAGTCGGGGTTGAGCATTGCCTGGCAGTAAGCGTTCCTCTGGAGGAGGTGAGGGGCCGCGGGGGCCGTGGGGACCCCCCGAGCCCCGAGCGGGCGCTGTCCTTGGTGCTGGGTCCGCCCAGAGCGCCGCCGGGCCCGGCTGCCACCTGCAAAGCGCGCTTAGGGGGCTCCGAGACTCCCTGGGAAGAATGACACCCTCCCCCTTGGCGTCCGTCCCCACCGCGCCGCCGCATGTCGGGAACGGTCTTGGCTTTCTCTGATCACACCACCTATTTAGTGGCGTGGGGAGCTCACGGGAAACACTGCAATAAGCACCCACTGTGCTCCTTGCTTGCAGTTCTGCACCCCCATTTCCCGGCCCCCCCTCCAAGAGAATACATGCTAAACTGGGAGAAAATACAAAGAAAATACAAAAATACAAAAAATTACAAATTTATAATCCAAGTAGCCATCAACATGCAAAGAACTCCAAAAAACAAAATACCCCACCAACATCTGAACCACCTATCAAGAAGTGTGTGAGAGGCAGATTGCCTTCAGCCATTGGCAAAATTGGCAACACCCGGCTTGCTGTAAACAGACAGATCAGGGTTTGCAAGTTCCTGGTGATGTTAGGGCCTTTCTGCACAAGCTGTAGGCAAGCAGGCCTGGACACAATATTAATGGGTATGTTATTTTTGTACCTGCATGTTGTGGGGAGACACAGAGGACCCTCCACATCAAGGGCTTTACTATATAAAACATCATTGTTTGGCAAGTTGATTTGGAAGGAGAAGGCATAAAGCAGTCCCAGGAGGAGGGAGATGAGCAGGAAGCTTACTTATGCAATTGTAGCAGAGATAGCATCATTAAAGAAGACAGAATCTGGAGACAGCCCTTTACCAGGCATTAGGGATTAGGTAGGGCATGAGCAAAGGGAAATGGAAATGACAAAAGGAGATGACCTAGGCTGCTCCTCAGAAGGGTCAGCTCTCTCCTGTGCTGCAATTTAGTGGGAAACAACTGATGCTGTTGTCTCCGCTGGGACAAACCAGCCTGCAGAACATATCTGCCATGAATATTCATATTTACTTGACTCCAGAGGAGGAATGCAGACAGTGTGGAGGGGTAAGAGATGCTTCAGAGTGGGTTCTCCTCTCTCTTTGTCTCCCTGGAGAGAGGCACCAGCATTGGGCAGACCCTGTCCCTGCATCCCACAGAACCCCATGCCAGCAGTCAGACAAGGGTGGTGAGGAAACTTGTGTTTTAGCACTGTTTTTATTTCCCACTCATGTTTCATCTTGTTTCTCCTGCAAGGCAAGGAGGTGGTGCGAATCTGGTTTCTGCCTGGAGCAGGTGTTTGGGGATCACTCAGGAGTCAAATGTGAGAAGTTGAACTTCTCAGGTGCTAGTCTGTGCTGGAAACCCATTTTCCCCTGGAAGGCTTCTGGAGTTGATGTTGAAGTCAGAGAAATTAAAAAAACAAAACAAAAAAAGCCACAGATAGGATAGCAGAAGTGCTTCTTCTCTCCAGGCTCTTAACCCACACAATGCACACTCCTCCCTTCGCAGGCACTGCTCTCCCCACCATGGGGTCAGAAGATCACTGAGGGCCATGTTACTTGAAATAGGCCTCTTTATAAAAGTTTATTCTCCCCAAGAGTGTAGAGAGACCCAACTGCAAGGCAGCAACCGGTGCAAACTTCTATCAGTAAAGTTATGGCTTAAGCCCAGAGAAACTTTTGTGGGTTTTTTTGGGTTGTTTGCAGTGAAATTAAGGGGGGTGGCATGTCCTCCTGGGATAGGTGCTGCTCACCTATACTTCAAAGAGGTCCTCCTGTACTTTGTGTGAATTATTATTTTGCATTATATTGCATTATATTGCATTATATTATATTAATTTAAATTGACTTAAAACAAGAGTCAAACTTTTCTAGCAGTACTAGTGTGGACGGAAGAGGAGGAGGTGGGGGATCTTCACTGCCAGTCAATTTCCATCCCGAGGTTCCTTCCTCCTCATAACAAGGCATTTTGATTGAGAAGGAAACTTGGAGTATGTATGTCCTAACTGGAGCATGTGGTTATTGTGCAACTAATGGACCAGAACAAATTCTGCAGCTCAGGAAAGGGTTTTCTACATAAACCAAATATCCGTATCTTTATATGGGGATAGCACTCAGCTGAAACAATGAAACTGCACAGAATGAATGGCCTTTAACCCACTGGTCACTATGGGCTTGATAAGAGAGGGGGTGATAGTATTTTTTGACATTTGACCAATTTTTTTTATTTTAGTTTATTTTTTTAATTGTCACTATTTAAATTACTTAGGATGGCAAAATTTAGAGATACAGTAAAGCTGCTTGTCTGAATTCACTTTGAAGTAAGAATGCTAGTGGGTTTGAAATCCAGATCTATGAGCTAATCTCTAGTTTTCCCTTCAAATGGAATTCAGCTACAAAGAACTTGGAAAGACTTTGCATCTATTCACGAGGCACATCTTTAATTTTCTGAGGAGCAAAAAATCCACAAGAAACTTCATATAGCCCCTTACGTTTTGCTTAGCATATGTGATAAAACATTGATTGTTGCAGTTTGGTGACCCATGAAATTTGGGGGTTAGTTTTCTCTTCAGACCAGAGCATATAATTATGCAAATAAAGAGCTGTCACTGATCTAGTGAAATACTCTCTAACACATGCAATCCAAAATGGAACAGAAAAGTGAAATTTGTGGTATTATGATGATACAATGATAAATGACATCTCCTTTCAAGTCTTTCTAGAAGTACATTTTTCACACTTTGTCGAGTACATCAACATAATGCAGACGTGCACACACACGCACACACACCCCTGTGAGATCGAGATACCCATGAATGTGCACAGTCACACACACACATGCATCCTTCCACTCCGTAAGATGAAGCTCTACCCTGGTGTATGATGGATGTACACATTCTTGGCAGGTTATTTTTTGTTTGGTTGACTTGAGAATGGTGCAATATGTGGCTCCATGTAGTTTTAGATGTGACAATTTTCATTTGTACTTCTGAATGAAATTTAGAGGGAAAAAAACCCCACTACCCACAATAAGTGATGTTTCTCAGAGACAGAGGAGAAATGCACATTTCCATGAAAAGCAGCAGCTTCTTCTGAATCTGGGAGAATCATCCTGTAAGGACTGTAACTGTAACCAGTGTACTGCCCTGTATGTACAATGAAGATGAGGGATACGTTTGCTTCCCCCTCCCCTTTTTTCTTTCTTTTCCCCACAGCCCTGCTGTGTTTGGGGATCTGCTGGCTGTTTTCTGCTAGGAACACTTCTTTCTTGCTCTCCATTCTTGACAAGGAAGCACTGCTTCCATTGGTCCATGGCTTTAATGGTGGCACTTTGACTCACACAATGGTGTGCAAACCTTTTGGGTGGCAAGAAGCTGGGAGTTTTCCTAGATCTTATTGTAGGGTCAGTTTTGTTGGTTTTCTGTTGTTGTTTTGGGTTTGGGGGTTTGTTGTGGTTTTGGTTTTTTTTCTTTTCTGGTCACTTTTGCACTCATTGTTCCAAAGCTACCTAGGGCAGAGGCTGTTGCACCATGTCAGACATCAGGGAGCTTTCCTGTGATGAAACCAGGAGGAGGTTGATGTCAGACCTCTGTCTCCTAAAGATGTCATGGCCTGAGGGGCCAGTGGTGTGCATCTTTAAAAACATCAATTCCAAGGAATAGGCTAAACCAACACTCATCCTTCCTTAGTATGCTGCAGGGTTACCATTGTCATCTTTCCAAGTGACACTAATGTGGTGGTACATGCTGGGTTGCTCCCACACCTTCCTCTCTTTCTGTAGGCCATGTACCCTCTGCAGCTTGGGCTGGAGACACTGCCTCCTCCATCTCTAGCTCATGCCCCCCTGCAAAAGACCGTCCCAAAAAACGGATCAAACTCCTCTCTTCATGTAATTTTATATGGTTTGATGTTTCTGAACAGCTAAAGAGGAGAGGATGGTGCGGCCCACTTGCTTATGTGGCTTCCCATGGATGATGTAGGGGGTATGAAGAGAAGCCCATACTCACGTGGGCTGAGCAACAGGGCTGGACATGCAGCCCACTCCACAGCACAAATGAGCCTCACCCCCCTCACACCTTCCAGCCCCAACCCTGCAAATGTACAGGGTCCTGTTTTCAAATACACTGCCCCCCCTGCATGTATTCTGAGGCTGGTGGAGCTGCTGCCCATGCAGTCCCCACCCTACCCACCACAGACAGCGGCTCCCATGGAGCTCAGCATAAGGACACAAAGTGTGCAAGAAGGAGAGAAGAGAGCATATTTATTTTTTGTTCATTGCAAGCAGAGCAGTATCAGTGGTGAGGATCCCCTCTGCTCTAGAGCCCCCCACAGGAGCGATAATGTGAGCTGGGCCCAGGGCACAGTAAAAAAAAAATTCTTTAGAAAATGATAGGCATTACAGTAAAAATATTTGCAGTTTGTTTCTCATCAACAGTTAAAAAAATAGGTCTGTTCCTCCAATATTTGGGCACCCTAGAGTCCATCTCACCTCCACAGAGATGGAGTAGCAGGTCTGATGTGTGTGTGCAAACTTCCCTGACCTCTGCATCTTCCCCGGCTGCGGGATGAAGCACAGACACCCAAACCACACCATGTAAACTCTCGCCTTACCCCTAAACACACAGGGTCCAGGGGGCCGGGGTGGACATGGACCTGGGTAGGGAAGGATGTAGACCCACACAGTGGGGGATCTGGTTGGCCACAGGCAGCAGCATCCTCTGACTGGGAGTGAGGGCAGAGACTGGAGGTCAGAGGAATCTGGGTGCAGTCCTCTCCCCTCAGCAACAGGTTCCCCTCCAGAAAGAAAATCTACTAGGGACAGATACTGCACTTCCCTCCACATAGGCATGGTCTGACATCTCCCACACCCCCCAGGGGTTTGCTCCAAGTACCCCCCTCCAAGGGCAGAGCTTAAATGGAAATGATAGGAAGCAGGAGCTGGGGAAGTGAAGCCCTGCTGCCAGTGTGAGCAGGGATGGATGTAAGAGCTCTGTGGGTGCTGAGAGCCCCCCACCCGGAGGATTTAGGTCCAAACCCAGCTCGGTTTCCCTTTACACCTCCCTCTGAGCACTTCTGCTTTCGCTCCATGGCATAGAAGGGTACCCCTGCTTTGCCATTGTCTCGTTTTAATGGTCCCCACCACCATTTCAGGTCCCCAGCTGTAGGATTGGACACACTGCATGAGGAGAGAGTGGGATTGGGTCAAAACCTCATGTTTGAGTGGTGCCTCCTTGCCACTAACAGCATCAGAGGTGAGGTGGGCATGGCCACTAAAGAAAGGACAACTTTAATTTAGTATTATCAAGACCAAAGGAGCTTAATTAGAGTGCTTGCTCACTGGGCATGCTATCAAGCTCATCTTTTCCCTTCGTTTTAGTGAAGAAAACCTGCCCCACACAACGGTTATGGCTACAGCCATGGTGTGAAATCCCCACACAGAGTGCCCTGCTGGCCAACCTTTGTTTGAGAGACTGTGAAAGAGGGGAGGAACCTGTGAGTTCGGAGAAAAGGTTATAACCATGGCATGGCAAGTCATTACAAACCCAGCATATGAAAATGGAAGCATTTTAGTGTTTAAAAATAAACAGAAATATATGCAATGTGTCTCTCTTCTTTTTTTTCTTTGCTGTCGTATTTCAGTGTGATCCAGCCTGTTAATGAATAGTCATTTTTTTTAAGTAGAGCTTTCCAAAGGAAGAGAAGATCTACAGATAACACCATTGATCTAGCAAGAGAAAATCCCTTCAACAACAGAGCCTTTCTAGAATTCTGGGCCAAACTTCTTGGACACTCTTGCCAGAAGAAAAATGAGTGAATTAGAAGTCAATTCCACTTGGTCCCAGAGAAAGAGAAGGCTACTAGGTGTAAAATCATAGGCTGGTTAACATGTCTGAGTTAGGTCTGTTTTTTAAAAAAGAGTAATTCATATTTTGTTCTGTCTCAAAATAGAAGGAAGCTGCAAAAAATCCTGCAGGCAATAGGACTGCGATGAAGCTGTTAAATTCTGGCATCAGCTTGGTGCAGGGCTATGTCAGGGCAATTAGAGCTGCACCATGCTGCACTGTGCAGTACCACTGTCAGCCTTAATCTGCACACTGATGGGCAGCGCAAAATCCAAGTTACAGCCCACAGGAAGCACAACCAGCGAATCCATATTGCTTTGACAGTTGCACTCATCTAGAAATAATGCAAAACACTATTTAGATGTATACATCACGACCCTGTGCTCTAGGAAGAAAACAATCTAATGAGGGGCTGGGAGACTCCTTGCAGAACACAAGCAGCCAAGACATTGGTGGTGGTGGGTTTCTTTCTTCCCGTCCTTTTAGAATTCTTCATATTTTATCCTGTTGGAGCGCCGTGTTGGGGTTGGTTTCACCAAGCTGTTCTTTGCCTTTACAGCCTCACTGAAGAACTTGAAAACAGATGGAAAACTCTTCCAAGAAGTTAGTTCATGGCGTTCTGTACCTGCAAAACACAAAGGTGACAGTTTGACTAGAGATCATTCAGTGACTTGCTGGCTGTTCACAGGATAAATGCTCCAAAAAATGCAAAACTTGGGGAAGACACCCAGCTGTTTGCAGCTGGTCTGGAGGGAGCCTGGGAAGGGTCAGGGCTGTCCAGCTGCTGAGCTTTGGGGCAGCTAACAAGGACAACTGCACACACATGCAGACACACACATGCATAAACAGACACATATGCACATGCACAGCCACCCACATCACAATTAGAGATCCTCAACATGTCTCGTATCTGGGAAAATAAGATCCCAAAACACTTTGGTAATAAAAGCTTCATTGAAGCACCTCACCTATCTGGTCTACCTTGGGGAAAAGATGATGTCTACTTTTCAGACATACTTTGTATCATTTATTTTTCATTTTATACTGCTTTTAACCTGGCATATCCATTTTAAAATGAAAGAGAACACTCGATCTGAACTACATCTCATGCATCATGAAGGCATCCTTTGTGCACCTGCTCCCCCAGATAATATTAAGACAGTGAAGTGGACCTTCCCTGTTTATATCTTCCCTCTACACACAGATTTACCTCTGTATTTTATTTTGGTGTATGCTTCTATTGTTTTGCAAGTGCCTTCCTCAACACATTTGCTTTATTTAAACAACCACACTCCTGCCTCCTTTCCCCCACCAGCAACCCCCAAAACAAAATCAAGACAATGGAGATAAGGAGCTGAGGGGTGTGAAAGTGTTGGGACTTCTTCTTGGGCAACCCAATCATGCAGAGATGCTGCGTGGTAGTCTTTGGATCCTGGGCCTGTTTGATACTTTAACATTGCTAAATGATAATTCTTAGTCTGTGATAGTAGGTCATTGCTATGGTTACTCTACAATGGTGCAACACTTCACTTTCCCCTTCAGCTATTGGTTGAGACCCAGCAACCACATTTGTTGCCTAGCAACAGTTCTGTGACAATATCACAATCTGAGGGTGACAACAATGATGGACACAGTGGCCACAGCCTAGCAGGTGGAGAGGGATGCAGTCCAGGGTGGATGATGGTCCCTGCAGGACACAGGGTGGCCATCAGTACCTGGGCATATGGGATGGCTGCTCTGGCATGGCATTTACTGCATGCCCAGCTTCACATCCCTGTTAGGACCCTCTAGACATCCATCCACAGAGCATCCTTGGCAGTTCCACACACACCATCCCCTCCAGAAAGTCTTTGATAGAGGTACTACCTGCCACATTGCATGTCCCTGCTCCCTCAAAGGCAGCCATCACACAAGCAAAACAATTCTCCAAAACACACTTTCTGGAAAGACACTACTTCCCACACAAAGAGATGTTATTATACAAAGACCATCCACATCACGTGCACACACAGATTTTTCTCCCCCTCTCAGTTTTCATTGTATAGAGACAATTCATGACATATTCCTGAAATTTCCCACATGCTCCTCTTACACAAATGCTTTCCCCCTTCAAATTCACTCATCACTGTAGAAATTCTCTTTGCTGAGAGGCAGTCCATTCTATCAAGTGTTGGGTTGACTTGGACTCCATGATCTCAAGGGTGCTGTCCAACATAAAAGTTTCTATGATATATCCTGCAGGTGGCTTTCAATACAGATCACCTATTCCATCCCCTATAAGACACCTCATAGCAATACTCACCAAGACTTTTTCCCTACCTAAGAAACATAGAAGTGGCCCAACACAGCAGGAGGACAGATCTTCCCTTCTAGCAAAACCTGCAGCCTTACAGACACATTCCTGACGTTGTGGCTTGGCTTGGTATACTATGACTGCCCACTGCCACCATGCGTGCAAAAGTAATCTACCAAAGCTGATTTTATGGAGGGATAGGCTGTTCTAACACACTTTAAGGACACTACTGCACAGGGGTTTCACCTTCCCACTGCCTGTGTCACAGCATATAGGTGAACACCTCTTTGAGCCCTGAAGACAAAACATCTTTCCATGTGGCTTTCTGGTCCCTACACAGACATCTCCCACACAAACACATCTTTCTCACTTCTGCCTGTCTGCATACTCTGTCTTGATTGTAATAGTCCTCATTAATATCCACTGCATTAAGATGAAAATACAGGCTGTGAATACTACATTTTTCCCCCCTTCCTTTTTCATCAACAACCTTCCTCCTCTGTGAAAGGGTCATCCAGAAATAAAAAAAAGGACCAAAAAACAAACAAACAAACAAAAAAACCCAAAAAACAAAAAACCAAAAAAACCCCAAAACAAAACAAAAAAAAACCACAAAAAACCAAAACAAAACAAAAAAACCACACCAAAAAACCCCACCAAAAACAACAAAACAAAACAAAACAAAACAACAACAACAAAACAAAGCAAAAACACTCCACAAAAAACCCAAAAAACTCCCCAAAACAAACAAACAACAAAAAAAAAAACCCCAACCAAAACCACAAACCAAATGACAAAACAAAAGAAGAGTAAGTTTCTGAAGCCTCCCTGTGTATTTCTTCATCCTGCCTTCTCCCATGCACTTTCCTCATGTCCATGAGATATCATGCTCACATTCACTAGTTTTACTGAAACTGATTAACCTACAGCTTTCCTGTGGCAACTCCTCTCAACCCACTCTTCTCAAAAAACAATTCAAGCTTTGAGTCTAGAGGGACTCAATGATTCAGCAGTCTAAAGTAATTTTTACACTCCCTATTTTCCTTTTCCTAGTAACAATCTTACTGGCAGATGAACAATTTCCCTGGTGATAAAATCACTACAATGGATATTTAGTTTCCAGGATTATGATGATTCTTTGCTTGATTAATAGTGCAATAAGAAAAGCTTGCTAAGTATCTGCCTTGGCTCTTTACAGTCATTTTTAAAGGTCAAATTTTGCCCTTATGTATTCATATTCAACTACTAATAAAGGGAGAGCCCTAAAAATTTAACATTGCACACACCTTGCGTTTATGATTTATATACCAAAGGCTTGGAAAATTCAACTGAAGCAAGTGAAATTATGTCCTAAAGGTGACAATAGATTTTGGCCATAAGACTTTTGCCAGATGAAAAATACCATTGACAACTGCAATCTCAATTGTGTATTTAATAGTATACAGATCTAAATTAAATGCATGAACAGCCATCTATTTTTTGATAGAAAGAATCATTTTTAAGAGACAGACAATAAGAAGCTGTTGTTCTAAAGCCAAGGTCCTCTGAGATATATATTCTTAGTCCTTACTAATTTCAACAGCCGTGATGACAAACCACAATTCAATATATTGTATTAATGGGCTGTTACACAACGTGTAGTGATTTCAGATATTAATTCTTTGAGAAATCTTAGAAGCATGCTGCATGGAAAAGATATAAAAACCCTGTTAAGAGGGGTAAACAGCCAGAGTACTCTAAAATATGCAAAGGCTACAACTGCAGAACAAAAAGGAATAAATCCCTCCTAGTCCCAGCTCCACAGAGATAAATGACAGAAATATCAAAAAGCAAACCAGCCTCCCACTTGCCAGCATGGAGAGATGTAGAGAGAAATAAATATGTATTTTAACATGTGCAGAATATAATTGGAAAGGAGCTCCAAAGAGATGGTGGAACCAATAATGTGTGAGGTGAAACGAGTAATGACAGTAAAAACAAGTTCCAGAATCAATTTACCAAGCACCACAAAGAGATATATAATTAGAAATAATGAAGACTTGCCAATACAGTTGCTGATACAAAAAATCAGGTAAGAGAATACTTTAAAAAATTTGATATCCAAATCATCAGGTCTGGATGAAATGTGTATGTGGGTCTTCAGGGAATCAGTTAATGAACATGCTGGACTACTGGCAATTACTTCTGAGAATTCATGTACAATCAGGCAGGCTCCAGAGGACTGAGGTGAGAATGAGAAGAAAAGAAATTTCTAATTTGAGAAAAGAAGGATTAATTGAAACTAACTACCACACATAAAATTCACGTCTGAATACCAGTAAACACAGAGATCAACATTATAAAAAACCATGTGCACCTTTAGGATAACAGCAGACACAACAGGTTCAAATTTGACAAGAACAGATAAAACCCAAACTTTATTGAATACAAAATATCAGCAGGTGAGAGACATCCACTGCTGTGTTTTCGACATAGGTCAATCTGGCAACCTTGAGGCTGTGGGAACCAAAGTAATCACTTAAAATGGATTATGACCTTCACTGCTGTAATGGGCTGTGGTCATTTCTACCTCTCACTTGCAAATAAGTTGTTTTATGCCAGTCAAGGGGCCCCCAAACACTTGAGATCTACAGTAATGCAGCTCCCAAATGTGTGCTGCCATGCCCGCGCTGGCTCTAGCTGCCAGCAGCATGTCCAACAGCAGCTGCAGTACACATTGCATCTCTACAGGGTCCAGACTCAGCATCTCGTCTCATATCTATCTCGTCTCATATCTATCTCATCTCATCTCATCTCATCTCATCTCATCTCATCTCATCTCATCTCATCTCAATCTCATCCCATCTCACACATGCAGAGTTATGCCTCTCCCATTGTGCATTATCTCAGATTCTAAGAAATGGGTGCTGGTACACCTTTGGAGAAGTGGTTAAAGCATTTCGAGAAGACAAATAAGTAATAATACGCTGTTGAAAGTATTCCTATGAAGTCCCAGAGGGATTGGTATTTGGGTTCAAGTCTTTTAAATGTGGTTATTAGTCATCTGAAAAAATATTGAGAATATACTGAATATAGGAATAGCATATTGAATAGGAGACAGTACAAACATAAGAAGGAACAAAGAAATAATAATTAAAAGGGCAGCCTAAATGGGTAGAAAAGACAGGGAAGAGGAAAAGCAAAGATTGAAACTGGGAATGGTGCCTGCAGGGGTGGTCATGCAATATGACCATGTGAATGATCCTGATGGTCACATGCATGCAAAGGCACTTTCACTGTCTTCCCTTTCCACTTCCACTCAAGAAAAGCAGCTCTTCACCTAGCAAGGCTGACAAACCCCTCCATCTGAAAGCAGAGTGTCTGGAGAGAGAAGAGCTCTGCAACCACCATAGTTCGCTCTTGCAGAGTGATTACTGGCTGTGCAGGACAAAGGTACCCTCCTACAGTGCCTGCCCACTGTGTCAGACAAAAGCCTCCTCCCGCAGTGCTCAGAAGCACAATGGTGGCCCCCTGCCGCGTTTACAAGACGTGTGGGACAAAAGTTTCCTGTGCTGCACAGGAGCTGTGAGAGAGGTTCATACATGCCTTAGTGCTGAAATATTTCTGCAGAGGAAAGTTTCCAGGTTGAAAAGCTTCTCCGCAGATACTAGCCACAGGGCTGACCTCAGGTCTGCTTCTCTAAGTGACAGCTCATCTCTAAATAGTGCAGGCTTCAAAATGAATTAAGAGTGTTCCACGCCTTGGGGTTTAGTCCCCATTGGGATGGAGAATTCTGCTGCTCTTCAACAAGGTCTTGCTCAGCAGAGAGTTTGCTCCCTATGATCATGATCTACACTGAGACCCTGTCATGCTGCAAAATGCCAACGCAAGTAGCTTAGCCATCTTGTCTATAGACAGTGGCAGGGGTTGCTTTTACATTTCTGATTCAAGCTATGTATCTTAAAGGCACTCAGTCTTATTAGAATTTGATTTAAATGGCTCAGAGGTTGAAGTATAGACTTTTGTGGGCATTTGCAGGAACAGAAACACTTTAAACATTATTAAACATGAAAAGCAACACAATTCATTTCTTCTTTACACATAAACTAACAGATAAGCCAACTCCATCTGACTGTGTAGACAAGTGTGACAGACCTTTTAGAAAGGATTCCTTCCTTCCTTCCTTCCTTCCTTCCTTCCTTCCTTCCTTNACGTTAGAAGAGACCTCTAAGATCATCGACTCCAACCTATGCCCTACCTCAACTAGATTATAGCACTAAGTGCCATGTTTTTTTAAACACATCCAGAGATGGTGATTCTACCACCTCCCTGGGAAGAGCATTCCAGTGAAAAATTTTCTCCTACCTATACCTTCCCTGACGTAGCTTGAGACTGTGCCCTCTTGTTCTGTCA
>WEZZ01005949.1:5377-34077 GCA_013400585.1 Chloropsis cyanopogon
CGGCCATGGCGCCGGGTCACGTGCGCCGCTCACGTGGCGCCGCCGCCGGGTCACGTGCGGGGGCGGCAGGGCGGGAACGCCTGAGGGGGGAAAATCCTGCCGGGGGCGGCGGGTCCCGAACTGTGAAAAATGCAGATTTTATCATTGGCTTTTCGCAAATATTAAAATGAATATTGTGAAAAATGCAGATTTTATGATCGGCTTTTCGCAAATATTAAAATGAATATTATATGTTATGTTGGAAAGTTATGGTGTATTAATATTTTTTAAAGTGATGTTGTATTATTCCCTTTTAAATACTGTGGTAAATACAGTTTTTACTATGTGATGTAAGATTTTTGTAACTAACTCAAAGAATGGAAAAGACAATTAAGAAGTTCTTCACACTATCCCATCTGGATAAAGACAACAGCAACAGACACCAGGATCCCAAGAGAGGACTTATTGCTTCCTTATTGGGAAAGCTCAGACTTTGAGGAACCAAGAAAACTGATTTACAACATGGGGAGGAAAGCTGAAGTTGAGCAGAAAACACTCTAATTTGAAAGGGATGTTTGAATTATGTATGGAATATATGCATATGCAATAGGCCATTGCTTTTAAGGGCTAATCCTTTGTTAGCAAGGTGTGCCTGGCAATGGAAGGCCAGACACTCAGACGTCCGTAATTCTTTGCTTTTTATTGTCTCTTATTGTCCTAATTTTTTTATTACTATTCTCATTACTATTAAACTTCTAAAATTTAAAACAAGTGAACGGCGTTTTTCACAGGATGGGTGCCGCACCTCCATGGATGGGGGTCCAACACCGCCCCGCGCAGCCCCTTCCACAGCCTGACCGCCCTTTCCGCGAGGAAATTCCAACCTGAACCTCCCCGGGCTCAGCTTGACATCGTTTTCCATTGCTGTGTCCCTTGGGAGCAGAGCCGGACACCCCCCTGGCTGTCCCCTCCTGTCAGGGAGCTGTGAAGAGCCAGAAATGAGACTCCTTTTCTCCAGGCTGAGCCCCTTTCCCAGCTCCCTCAGCTATTCCTGCTGTTCCAGACCCTTCCCAGCTCCCTCAGCCATTCTTGGGGCTCCAGACCCTTCCCCAGCTCCCTCAGCCATTCCCGGTGCTCCAGACCCTTCCCCAGCTCCCTCAGCCATTCCTGCTGTTCCAGACTCTTCCCAGCTCCCTCAGCCATTCTTGGGGCTCCAGACCCTTCCCCCGCTCCCTCAGCCCCTCCTGGGGCTCCAGACCCTTCCCCAGCTCCCTCTGCCATTCCCACTGCTCCGGACCCTTTCCCAGCTCCCTCTGCCATTCCCACTGCTCCAGACCCTTCCCCAGCTCCCTCAGCCCTTCCCACTGCTCCAGACCCTTCCCCAGCTCCCTCTGCCATTCCTGGGGCTCCAGACCCTTTTCCAGCCGCTCCTCACAGGATTTGCGATGGTTTAAGGGACCTTAAATCCCATCCCACCCCCTGCCATGGCAGGGACACCTCCCACTGTCCCAGGTTGCTCCCAGCCCCATCCAGCCTGGCTTTGGACACTGCCAGGGATGGGGCAGCCACGCTGTGCGGGTGTATGAGGCGTGAAAAGGGAGGGCACGTGGAGCTTTTTCTAATTATTCAGCCAAAAGTTGTTCCCTGTGCAGCAATAAAGAGTGAGGGGCTGCCCAGTGAGGCGCTCTGGCTTTGGTGTCAGGCCCAGACTCTTCTCATCCATCCCTTGTCCCACCCGTGTCCTGCTGTGCACCCNGGGCATGTGGAGCTTTTTCTAATTATTCAGCCAAAAGTTGTTTCCTGTGCAGCAAGGAGGTGCTCTGGCTTTGGTGTCACGCCCAGACTCTTCTCATCCATCCCTTGTCCCACCCATGTCCTGCTGTGCACCCTGAGAGTGCTCAGGTGGCTCTGTACAAACTCATCCACAAAGCCACAAAATCTTACCTCAGACTTCTGATGGGAGCCAGGACAATCCGTGGCTCGGTCCCTGCTGAAATTCGGTGTTTGTGGCTTTTTTTTTTTTACAGTTTGTGGTCAAGCAATAACCCAACACTGTGAAAAAGAGTCTTCCCAGAGCCAAGCCAAATACACAGCTGGGCCAGATGTCTTAAATTTTCCAGCTATAAATTGCAGCAGCTCCCCAGCTCTCTGCTGTAAATCCAAGTGAAGCGTCTCCCTTGGGATCTGGTGTTTAAACCTGTGGCAAAAACGGCTCTCTTAAAAAATTATGGGCTTAAACAAAGGATAATGTACCTCAAGGATGCTGTGGGAGAGAAAAAGAGATGGACAACAGTGGGAGTTACTTCCACAATTTAATTCATATCCCCACTCCCCGGTAGCGGAGTTCTGTAGCTCTATTCCTTGTGCAAGGACTTCTCCTTCAGATTTCCCACACCATGCAGGAAGGAATTATATTTGTTCCATCATCATAATAAAATCTGTCCACAAAAGCTGTAAACATTATTTTTAGAGTCTTTTGTTAGTGTCTCCTTCAAACATACACGCACACACGCTCGCGCACACACACACACACACACAATTTGTATCAAAGAATTTCTGGGTGACCTTTGACGTCCAGTCCCTGACTCAATCTCACACTGTTTTTTTTCTTTTTTTCTTGTTTTTCTTGGTTTTTTTTTAAGCAAAAATCCCTTGATGCAAATGGTTTTTGTGGCTGATACCTGACAGGGTCATCACATTCCCACATTTCCAGCCCCAGTGGAGCCTCTTTCCTACAAAATCCGTGGAAAATTCCCTGTCACAACCCCACAGGGATGTTAAAGCTTGGTGAGGTGCAGCTCTTGGTCTGAACACGTGCACAGAGAATCCCGACCAGGGGCACTGGGAATGTTGGAGGGTGTTTTTCCCTCCCACCTGAGCAGGAGCAGGAAGGGAAGCTCCAAAGGGAACTTCCATCTGTTCATTCCTGCCCCAAACCCCCTCCTCCCGCTCGGCTGCGGGGCGAGCATCTCCTGGTTTATCATTAAGACTCTTCCCAAGTAATGCTTTCTTCGGCTCACAAATAAATCAAGGACAGCAGTAAAACCAGAAAGGAAAATAAATCTTCTGATGGATGGCAGAGAGAGCAGATTCTTCCAGCTCTCTGCTTTCCACGCTTCAGTTCAGTGACGGCACACAGAGAGTTTTCAGCACTTCCCGAATGATCCGTGCTCGTTCCAGCCACATCCAGCGGCCGGAGGGTCCCACACAGCCGACCCCAGGCGGGATTTTCAGGGATGTCAGTCACTAGGAAATCCAGGAATTCACAGAAATTCTCACTTCCCTTCCGACAGGTTCTGAAGGATTTTAATTAGATTCTCCAGGCCAAAAATGTAGCCGTGGTCCGGCCCATCGTACGGGGTGGGGTTGGGATTGCTCTTGGAGCCTTTGAAGGTGGTGTGGGCAAAGTCTATCATCCTCACATCCACCCTGGAGGGGTTGGCGCCGTGAGATTTCGAGAAGGGCAGGTGATGATCCGCGCTCTCCTTGCGCTCCTGCCCGTCGTAAATGATGAGGAGGGAGCTGGAGTAGAACCTGTAGGAGCTTTGCTTCCTGATGACGGCCAGCAGGGCCTTGAGCCGCAGGATGATGGGCTCCAGCAGCTCCGCCCGCAGCCGGTTCCCGTCGCACAGGAACTGCCGCAGGGTCTGCCGGAATCCCTCCGGAGAGAGCTTCCTCCCGTAGTACTTGTCTTTGCAGAGGAAATGCCCGGTGTCTGCCTGGTAAACCTGGAGGGGAAGGGAGGAATGATCCATAAAACCGTCCTGAGTTGAGAGGGATTTGTGAATGGTGCGTTAAGATTTTAGCCTTTCTGTTGTTCAAATCTTGTGCTGGATTTGGAGTTACTGCATCACTCTAAACTTCATGTAACTGATTTGGTAGTTAACATTTGACACTTGACACAAACAATTCCTCTGGCCCTGGAACCCAAGGACACCCTACAGCTTCAGGCCCTGGAAAGTATAAACAAAAGTGAATTGGGGAGGAGCGAACTGCGGGTAAATTACTTCATTACCTGAAGCTGTAATTGGAAAATTAACGCCTGATATGCAAATAGACCAAACTTATATCTGTCTGAAAAACTTGTGACTGTCTCCCATCTTGGGTGTAGCCTCTGAGCGGCTTTTGACTGCCCGAGGTGGATCTATTAATTTTAATAAATACCCACTTTATTCTCTTAACTCTGCCTAGCCTCTGTCCTAGGTAGCCAATCCAAGAATCACTGTGACCATTGAAGTTCAACTCTGCCCATACAAAGATGCCAGAGATCAGAAAAGGACGTGGGTTTTGACTTTATATATTTTGCTTTGTGTTCTATTCTCATTGCTCTCAAATTATCCTTCAGGCAGGGTTTTGAGACTTGCTTGAGAATAGTGAGTGAGGGAAACATGCGGTTTGGATTTCCAGCAGGAGAAATTGAGCTCAAAATGAACCCCTGGCTCTCACAGCTCCAGGATGGGGCAGCTCAGTGAAAGCACAAGTGGGACAATGTGATGATTTTGGGGTTTTTTTCATGCAGCAGCCAAGAGCTGAGCAGGAATCTGTGTGTAAAAGCAGCTTTTCGGATGGGGTGAAGGGCTCCAGCGGCTCACACTGGTGGCAGTGGCACAGAGGAAGGGTCACCCTCAATGTGCCATATTTGACACCCTCTCTGAGAGGGCTCAGAGCCCAGTGGCCACTTTTTACAGCCCGTGTTTGGGGGGAAAAGAGAATAAAACCACTTGAATTGACACCAGCCAAGAACCCTGGAGATTCCAGGTGGTTCCAAGGGAGGAACCAAGGGTGGGCACGGTCTCAAGGGTTGGATATTAGGAAAAAGTTTTTTACAGAAAGGGTGATAAATTTCTGGAATGGCCTGCCTGGGGAGGTGGTGGAGTCACCATCCCTGGATGTGTTTAAAAAAAACCTGGGTGTGGCACTGGATGCCATGGGTTAGTTGAGGTGTTAAGGCATGAGTTGGACTCGATCTTGAAGGTCTCTTCCAACCCGGTCACTCTGCGATTCTGTGAGGAACCAAGGGGAGAACCAGCACACCGAGGGCACGGGGGCTGTACCTGCATCCCGCAGATGCGCACGCCCAGCGAGGCCGAGGTGCTCTGCTCACACTTCTTGATGTGCCGGGCTTTCTTCTCCTCCGAGGCGTCATCCCCGTGCTGCCGAGTGCCCATCTTCAGGTCCAGGATGCAGGGGTAGCTGTACTTGGACACCACGTTCTCCAGCAGGAGAAACTCTGAGCCTGAGTTAAGGCAAACCCAATACTTTTAAATTCTAATTGAAAGAGGCCTTAAATCAAAGCAACTGCTGACACTCTCCCGAACAGCTCACAACTGTAATGAGACTTTCTGAGCCAATTTCTCCGACGTGTCATTGCTATGGGCCTCTCGCTGCCAATTCCAGTTAATTTACTGTACTACAGCCCTACCAATTAAAGCCCCAACAGCTCCGTTCTCCAGTGGCGCCGTAGCCCTGGGCTGTCACTCCGACACCTTCCCAGGTTCGGAGCTGGCTCCGGTGGGTGGGGGAAGTTGTTAAACTCTATTACTCACATGACTGGTGGGTAATGAAGTGTAATAGGAAAATAAAAGGCGAGGCAGCTGCTAATTCCTGTGTAGTTGTGTTTTTAAATCTATGCCAAGGGGATCTTTGACTTCTGCTGAGAACTCTTTATGGGAAATGTTTTTTTTTTTTTTCATTTTTTTTTAACAGAGACAGAAGATAACAGAGAATATTCCTTATTTTCCCAGAGTCGGTTTATCCCCCTGCAATAAACCCTACACTGATTTCCAGCTGTTCTCTGCAGCCAGGGCTGTGCTGGGAGGGAGAGAGGAGAAAGGATACGATGAAGTTTGTTCTCGTTGTGCTTGGAGGACATGCGGTTCAGGTGCTGCCGGTGACAGTGCAGCCCCCAGGGGTTGTGGCTCTTCCTTTCTGGCTGTTTCCCATTTGCATCTTCCAAAAGGGAGTCTGTGTGGTACTGAAGCTCTGTCCTCAAAAGCATCTTTCCAGGGCAGCTAGACAAAGCACACAAAGGGACACGTCAGGTTTATAAGCTCCAGAGGAGAATATTCTCTTCCTTCGTTTTTTTTCTTTTTTTTTTTTCCTGTAGAGCCTCAAACTTGATAAGGTGGATTTTCAGGGACTCTCAAAGGAACCATATTGATCATGTCTAACCTGCAGAGATCCTTTGTTACTCCATAACAGTCATTTTCAGAAAGCCAGCTATAGCTGCCTGCCAATACTTTTTTTTTTCATTATAATTTAAAGTCTGCTGGCTCCCTTAAAAAGCCATTCACAGCCCCAGCTGCCAAGGATCTCTATTTATCCACCTAATGGGCACAGCACAGGCAAATGGTCCAACAATGGGAATGATTCCCAATTTGGAGGGGCTGGCTCCAAGGAGGGGAGGCAGGGAAAGAGTGATGAGGAGATCTGTTCTCCTTGGGGGGGTCATTCCTTGGTCTCGCTCATCCCAACTCCACCACTCCCATCCCTCCAAAGGCAGCAGTTCCACACCAGGGATATTCCACCTGCAGTCCCAGGTGGCCTAGGGCTGCTCTGAACCAGTTTGGGATGAAGGATGTCCTGCAGAAAACCTCTGGGAGCACTGGGTGCCTTCCTGGGAGAGCTCTCCCCTGGGATGGGATGGGATCCATGGGATGGGATCCATGGGATGGATGGGATGGGATCCATGGGATGGGATCTATGGGATGGGATGGGACTGAAGCCCCTCTGTTGCCAGCAGAGGGACATTCCATGCTCACTGACTGTTCTCTCATGGTCTCTCCTCTCCTGGAGCATGCTGTGCTCCAAGGAATGGCGTTTAGAGCAGATTTGAGGCAGATGTTTGAGCAACAACATCCCAGATCCACCTCACTCTGTCCCCACACCAGGGAAGAGCAGAACCACACACACAGGGCTTGGCTCTGCTGTTCTTCACCTTGGCTTTTACCCTAAACCCACAGCTGGGCCACCAAACCCATCCCAAACCCATCCCCCATCCCCACCCCACCCAAGTGGCAGATGCCAGCCAGGAGGATTGCCAGGAGGGAGTGCCAGACCCTCACCTGTCTTTGAAGGTCTTGGTGACCTGGGTGTGGCTCCACTTGCGTTTGTGCCACAGGGTGACCGCGGGGTCACCGCCGGCGCTGTCCAGGCGGCCGCAGCCGTCCGGCTGGCCCAGGCCAGGGCTGGCAATCAGGGTCAGGTTGCCCAGGCTGTCCTTCTTGAGGTGCACGGACACGATGCCTGGACAGAGGGGAAAACAAACGAGGCAGAGATGAGCCCGTGGGGTATCACAGAGGCCTGGCCACCACCTCGTGTTTTGGTGGCCTTTTACTGGTCCCACTCTGATTTCAAGCCCAAGAAAGCATTGTTAGGCTGAGACTTTGGAAAACACCATCAGGATTTTCAGGTGTTCCCCCGGGCCTGGCCACCACCTGGCCACCACCTCGTGTTTTGGTGGCCTTTTACTGGTCCCACTCTGATTTCAAGCCCAAGAAAGCATTGTTAGGCTGAGACTTTGGAAAACACCATCAGGATTTTCAGGTGTTCCCCCTCTCAAGGCTCAGTTTGAAACCTGCCTCCTCTGAACCCCGCATTCCTTTGTCCCCCAGCCCTCCGAGCTCTGCTGTGCCCCGTGTGACCCAGAAAAGCCCCCTGCTCCAGATCAGGAGCTCCCAGCTTATTTATCACAAGGGATTTAAGTGCTTTTTAAAGACAGCACAAGGCTGGAAACACTTTTCATTGGCAGGAAGCAAAGGGAGGGTTGTGGACAAGGAATTTTCCAAGGACACCCAGCGTGCCAACTGCTTCTTTTAACTGGAGAGCCCCAGGAGCAGGGCAGGGATGTGGCCATGGGCTGGCAGAGCTGCCCACACATTGTCACGGTCATGTCCTTCCCCCAGCACCAAGGAGCAGCACCCAGATGATGTGGGGCTGACAGATGGTGGACTTAGAATTTAGAAGTAAGCTCAAAGGTTTTCCCGAAGAAAAACTTTTCCTCTGAAGAGAACGGCCTTGGAGGCATTTTGTGTTCTCAGATGAGGCAGACAGAGATTCTGTAAGCGTTTCTCATTCTCAAAATAACAGGTGCTGTTGTTCACTGCAAGTTTACCATTTCTTCATGTGTGTTTTCAAAATGTGCTCTCTCTATCTCAAACCAATGGTGGCAGAGAGGCGTCATGTCGTTTAACCAATCAAGTAACTGTTAATGAAGAACCCTATAGAAGAGACATTGTTCTAATAAATTTATCTTAACCTTCTGAATGTGAAAATCACAGAGTCCTGTGTCTTCATTCTACGCACAACAGCGACAAGATATCCCACGGGGGGCTGGCGTGTCACAGGCCCCGTGTTTGTACCCAGCAGCGACCAGGACTGTGACCAGAGGTTATTTTTTTCCACCCTGAACGCTTCAAACACCATCCTGCATTTGAACATTGCAATTTTCCCTGAGTCTCTGACAGGAATCACAGGGCTCAAATGCCAGCCAGTCCAGCACGGATTTAGCCCAACACGAGCCCATCCCTGGCACGGGGCCGGCTGGCTGCGCGTCTCAAGTGACAGCGCAGGAATGGGCAGGGATCGCGCTGCCGCCGGCTCTGACCTTTCTGGGAAGGGCTGATAAGGCCAGCCCGCTCCTGCAGCTCCGGCACGGCCACCTGAGCCTCCCTCCACCCCGGGGGAGTTCTTAGAGCTCAGCCTTAAGCTGCACCAAGGGAAGTTTAGGTTAAACATAAAAAAAAAATATATCTTTACTGAAAGAGTGGTTGGGCACTGCCCAGGGACGTGGTGGAGTCACCATCTCTGGAGGGGTTGGAAACCAACCTGGATGTGGCACTGAGTGCCGTGGTTTGGTGGATGAGGAGATGTTAGGTCATGGGTTGGATTTGGTGATCCCAAAGGTCTTTTCCAGCCTGGTTCGTTCTGTGATTTGGGGCTTGGGGGGCTGCCAGCTCCCAGAGAGGACAGGGACCAGGGACAGGGCAGTGGGACCAGCAAAAGCAGCACGGGAAAGACACGGCGAGCTGGGCTGGATCCAGCTGTGCCCAGGGCATCCTCACCAGGTCTGTGTGGCATTTAGGGAGCTGGGCTGGATCCAGCTGTGCCCAGGGCATCCTCACCAGGTCTGTGGGGCATTTAGGGAGCTGGGCTGGATCCAGCTGTGCCCAGGGCATCCTCACCAGGTCTGTGGGGCATTTAGGGAGCTGGGCTGGANGGCTGCGCGTCTCAAGTGACAGCGCAGGAATGGGCAGGGATCGCGCTGCCGCCGGCTCTGACCTTTCTGGGAAGGGCTGATAAGGCCAGCCCGCTCCTGCAGCTCCGGCACGGCCACCTGAGCCTCCCTCCACCCCGGGGGAGTTCTTAGAGCTCAGCCTTAAGCTGCACCAAGGGAAGTTTAGGTTAAACATAAAAAAAAAATATATCTTTACTGAAAGAGTGGTTGGGCACTGCCCAGGGACGTGGTGGAGTCACCATCTCTGGAGGGGTTGGAAACCAACCTGGATGTGGCACTGAGTGCTGTGGTTTGGTGGATGAGGAGGTGTTAGGTCATGGGTTGGACTTGGTGATCCCAAAGGTCTTTTCCAGCCTGGTTCGTTCTGTGATTTGGGGCTTGGGGCGCTGCCAGCTCCCAGAGAGGACAGGGACCAGGGACAGGGCAGTGGGACCAGCAAAAGCAGCACGGGAAAGACACGGCGAGCTGGGCTGGATCCAGCTGTGCCCAGGGCATCCTCACCAGGTCTGTGTGGCATTTAGGGAGCTGGGCTGGATCCAGCTGTGCCCAGGGCATCCTCACCAGGTCTGTGGGGCATTTAGGGAGCTGGGCTGGATCCAGCTGTGCCCAGAGATCTGTGGGGCACGTGGGGAGCTGGGCTGGATCCAGCTGTGCCCAGAGATCAGTGGGGCACATGGGGAGCTGGGCTGGATCCAGCTGTGCCCAGGACATCCCCACCAGGTCTGCTGGGCATATGTGGAGATGATCTCAGCAGCTTAACAAACAGTCCTGCTCTCCCAAGCCCAGGTGCCAAAGCAAATAAATGTGCAAAGCCTCTTCTCTCCATTTCAAGTGCAATTCCAGTGAGCAAACACCGAGCCCAGGCTTTGCCTCCTGTGCCTCCTGCTCTGCTGCCCCAGGGGTTTCCCCACTGAAATGTCCCTGCAAACACCCCCCTTGCACTGGGGTGCCCATCCCTCCCCAGGTCCTGCACCCCAAACCTTGGCTTTGGATGTTTTTCCCTCACCACAACCATTCCTGGTCCCTTCTGCTGTACAATCAGCATTGTTGTGAACTGGGTTAAACGGGCTGATTTCACACAGAAATTGGGGAAAATCTACCCAGGCTGCTCTGCCAAGGGAGCTGAGGGGCTGCAAACCTCACTGGGGGGAAAAGGAATATTTTTAGCCCTCCCAGCCCTCTGTGGTGAGCTCAGGGAGCTCCATCTTCCTCAGGCTCCAGCATTACCTTTTCCCTGAGTCCCATTCTTAAAAAAAATCCATTTTTCTGAGAGCAAACAAATCTCCTCTCAGCCTGGATGACTGCTTCACATTTTCAGGGGATGTAGGCATGGAGGGAGAAAAAAAAAAAAAAAAAAAAAAGCCAGCGTGTCTTTTGCCTAAATCAAAGCCTTTTTCATTTTAAAAAGTCACGGGGAGGCGACCAGAGCCCTCGATTGCAAACACCATAACCTTAAAAACTGTCCCAGTTCCTGCCTGCAGTCAGCAGGGCTGTGCTCATTTGCATAGTGCTGACGGACTGGCCCCAAAAAACTTATACATAGCGTGAAAATAAGAGTCGTTAAATATCAGCCATTAATATGAAAATTAACGGGGAGATTTTCAAAGGCGAGAACCGAGCGTTAAATTGGAAGGGAATGCGATCGTCTCCCTCCTCCCAGCTGGAAATCCAGTCTTCAAAAAACCTACAGCTCAGCCTGAAAAGTGCTTTTTGTCTCCTGGGGGGATTCCTGGGGGGTTTGCAGGTGTCCTGCCGTGACCTGGGTGTGGCAGACAGCCCCCAGGGCTCCTCCTTTGCTGCAGTGGGCAAACATCTCTCCAAAGGCTGTGGGTGCCGGGCTGTGCTGGCCTTTGGTGTCGCTGACACCCCAGTCCCCCTCCTGCCAGCACCAGCGAGGAGCCAGAGGGTATTTCTGGGTGCTGTCACCACGCTGGTGGCATCCCAGAGGCTCTCGGGAGGTTTCACTCTGTAACTCTGCCCTCGTGGGTTTATTTTTGTGTTTACAAGCGCATTCGTCTGCTGCCGAGGGCGCTGGGAACCCGAGCAGAACTGGGCTGGAAAACAAGCCCAGCATCAAACCCTGTGAGCTCAACTGGGACAAAGCAGGGCCTTCCAAGGGGATAAAAGTCAGTCCCAAGGTCACCAAAGTGCCTGGTATGGGTGAGGTGAGCAGGAAGAGCCGCGGGCTCGGGGTGAGGTTTGAGGGATATTTGATCCCCGTTGCAGAGAATGTCAGCACTGCACGGAATGTCACCATTACATAATGGTCCCAGAGCCCAGAAATAGAGATGAGCTACATGGATATGTGTGGATGGGGGATGGAGCCACCAGGATCATCCCCCTGGACGCTCATCCTCCTCATCCTCCTCACAGGAAAGCGTTCCACCCCTTGCATTGCCTGGCAGCAGGGCTGGGACAGCCAGGAGAGGAACAAAGCTGGGAGCCCAGTGCCAGATTGGAGAATTGCTTTTTAATTACCCCTCATCATCAAACTCTCTGGGGTTTGAAATAGGAGAAGGAAAGATTAAAAGGTTTGAATAACCAGGGCACCCCTGGACTGGTTAAACTGGGATTTTAACAGCTTAACTGGGGCTGTTTATCAGGAAGTGCCCAGTGCTGCAGCACCAAACCCCAGCTCCTGCCAGAGGAAACCGCTCAGGGGAAACTTTTCTCCCTTAAGCATCTTTTTAATATTGTCCCATAAATCTGCAGAGGCCCCTGACTTTCTGGGGAAGGCAGGGATTGGGCTGGGAGCACATTGGAGCCGTGGCTGACTGAGCTCTTTGCTGTAACGCCGAAGGACCAAGAGATATTTTAAGTTTTTACGTGACAACCGAGCTTCTCGCCTCCCCCAAAAGCCAGGGTCAGAAGCTTTATGAGCAGCACAAGTCTGGCAGTAAAAGCAGAAAATACTGAAGGAATAAGAAAGAGAAGGGAGGGAGGGAGATGTCTTTAAAAAATGCTGGAGCTGGGCTGAGATTCAGCTGGGAAAGGAGCTCAGGGATGGGGCAGCAAGCGGAGGGACAGGCAGGAAAAACCCTCTGTGCCTGGAAAGGGCTCACCTGCAGCAGCTGGGGATGCTTTTTAGGCAGGTGAGATCTCTGCAGCTCCCCTTACCTTTGTACTGAGGCGTGAACTGCCGCATGGCCAGCGGCAGGGACTCGTAGAAGCTCAGCTCCTGCGACACCAGCGGCTTGCAGACCGTGTGCTCGTCGTAGGTCAGCATGCTGGTGTGCCCGCCCACCTGGTGCACGAAGGGCTGCAGGAGCACGGCAGCCCGGCCCTCGGCAGGGCTCAGGGGGCTCTGACCCACCATGGTGCCAGGCACGGCCCGGGGGGCTCCAGCAGCAGCAGCACACGGAGCTGGGAAGCGGCAGCGGCGGGCACGGGCAGTGCTGGGGCAGCGTTCACCCACTCTGATGCTTCCCCCGCGCTGGGTTTTCCTCCACGCTGAGTTTTCAGCGGTGAAATCTGCAAAACAGAGGGAATTCAGGGATTAGAGGAGTAGGGTCACCCAGCAGCTGGGTGGGATGAGAGCTGGCAGTGCCCAGGGGCTGGCAGGGAGCCCCAGCCTGACAGAGAGTCCAGGAAAGCCCCAGTTTTGATCTGCTGGGGACAGGAAACAGCGATCAGAAGAGCTGCGAATCAAAGCAGCGGCCTCAGGGATTAACACACTGTGTTGGTGCTGTGGAACACCCCCGGGTTGTCCCACAGGCCATGTCAGGATGGTCCCAGCCCTTGCCTCGGACATTCCCTGCACTGCAGCGTTTTTAAAAAACCCCTGCAAGTCCCCAGGGACTCCCTTGTGGGTGGGGTGAGCAACAATTCCTGCACCTTCCAAAGAAACCTGAGTTTGGGACATTCCCTGTCATTAACACCGGAGCAGCAGCAGCAGCAGCATTTCCTTGCCAGGCTGACAGGCATCCCAGGGGATGTGGCCGTGTCACAGCAGCACCCCCAGGGCTCACACCCAGCCCTCCACCCTGCCTGATTCCAGAAACTCCTCCTTGATTCCGACAGCAGCATGTCTCAGCTCTCAGAACAAGAGGATGCAGTCTCAAGCTACGTCAGGGAAGGTATAAATTGGATATTAGGAGAAAATTTTTCACTGGAAGAATAATAAAGCACTGGAATACTCTTCCCAGGGAGGTGGTAGAATCACCATCTCTGGATGTGTTTAAAGAAAGCCTGGACATGGCACCTGGTGCTATGATGTAGTTGAGGTGTTAGGGCATAGGTTGGACTCGATGATCTGAGGTCTCTTCCAACCTCATTATTCTGTGATCCTGTCATTCTGTAAAGCAGCAACGTGGGGAAATCCCAGAGCACACCCGTGGTGCATCGCCAGCAGCACCTGCTCCTTCCCCCATCCCTCACGGGAAACCCACGGGCAGCTCTGGGACATCAGGAATTGAATCCCACAGGCACCAAGGGCGACAAAAAGGAGCTGGAGCAGCCTGGCTTCAACCAGAGATGGACACTCCCCATCCCAGACTCACAGGGGTGGGAAAAAAAATCATTAAAATCATCATTTGAGGAGGGTCCCTGGCAGCACAGGCCCAGCTTCAGCACAACCTGGTGAGCTCTGCCCCCTGTTTGTGCCCAGTGCAGGACACAATGATGCCTTTGCAAGGTGCAGCTCTGCCAGGGAAGCCTCCAGGATGTGGTGCCAGGTGAGCAAACATCCACATGCCAGCCCCACGGGACAGCTGTGACCAGGGCAGCGCTGCCACCCCTCCTTGTGCAGGAGCCAGGCAACAGCTCAGGGCTGGTGGCACCTCCTGGGGGCACCAGGAAAGGGAGAGATTGGGCTGGAAACACAATTTTGGAGCTTCCCGTGGTGGGCACTGCTCCGGAGCTTCTGGAGCTTCCCGGGGTGGGCAGGGGCTCTGCGGGAAGGGCTTTCCCTGGAGCCAGCACTGCCCCGGAGCCGGATCCGCTGGCTCAGAGCACATTCCCCGTGCTGCAGGAAGGGTCCAGAGCTCCAGAGTGGGACTCGATGATTTTCTGGGATATTCTGTGATGCTCAAACCTCTCCCCTGCCCCTCCTGCTGGGATTAACCCCCAAGGGAAAAGCACCTGGTGAAGATTCCCGTTCTGTTTCCCACCTGGAGCAGTGGGATGGAGCGGGTGAAGGCAGGGAAGAGCCACTCCCACCTCCGAACGCACCGGCAGCTCCTTCATCTCCCCCAGGGTGGAGTTTTTCCCCTCCCATTATTCCTCCTCGGAGAGGAATTCCTGCTCTACAATTACCTTTCCCGGAGGAACAAAGCCAGGCCCCCGAGCCGAGCGCGTTCCAGCTGGGAGGAAAGCGGCTCCTCGGAGCTTTCCTGGGCGGTAATAAAAGCATTCGGCATTTTGTTAAGTTGTGGCAATTTTTAAAGAGGATTTTCTGCCTCGGGAGCCGCAGGTTTGTTTTGTGTGGCTTTCCCCCCTCCTTCCTCCCATCCTTAAAAAGGAGAAAAGCCAAAAGCAAGCGGATTTGTCACAACACCTCTTTGGAGCAGGGACAACACGATTTAAATCCTTCCCTGCTTCTGAGACAGTCCAAGGCTCAGACTCAGCTGCCACAACCCCCTGACAGCTCTGGCAACCTCAGCATTGCAAAGGGAGTTGGGGGAAAAAAAACATCCACAATCGGATAAAGCTCCCGAATGTTTTCTCCCAAGCAAAACTGGGAGCAGGATTTGCAGGAGGAGAAGGAGGTTCTTTTCTGGGAGTTTCTGCTGGGAAGCAGCTCATCCATTCGGAGCAGATAAATGTTCCTGCGAACACTGAGCTCCCCTGAAACAAGACACTGGAAATAAATCACTTCCAGTGGCTCAAGGTATCGCAAATGCCAGGAGATATTTACGTCCCTAAAAATACACAGAATCACAGATAAATCGGGACCCTCCAAGAAAAACCAAAATCCGTCAGCGTTTTTTCCCCAGCTGAAGGAAAAGCAGCTCAGGTGCTGCTGCAGGTGGAGGTGAGCCAGGAAATGTCAGGGAAGGAGGATAAGGAGAATATTCCTCTGCAGAGAAGAGAAATATTCCATTCTCCATGAAAGGGGCTTGGAGAAACCATGGAAGGTGTCCCTGCTGCTGGCAGTGCTGGAGCTGGATGAGTTCTGCCCCAGAGCTGGGGACAGTGCTGCTGCCCTGGCACTGTCACCTCCCACCCTGCTCCCAGGCAGGGCCAAAGGTCAGAGGAGTCTCAGAGAAACTTTGGGGTCCTTTATCCTGAACTCCAGACACAGCAAAAGGAACTGGGCAGATTCAGTTCTCTAATCTTTGAGTGGCACCTACTCCATCCCAAATGTCCCATCCCAAACATCCCATCCCATCCCAAATGTCCCATCCCAAACATCCCATTGATTCCATCCCATCCCATCCCAAACATCCCATGGATTCCATCCCATCCCATCCCATCCCATCCCAAATATCCCATCCCATCCCATCCCATGGATCCCATCCCATCCCAAACATCCTCATGTGGCCCCGAGGGAAATGCACAGCCAGGCCCAGCTGGGTCCTTGTGGCAGAAACATTGTGGGAATATTAAAATGTAAATCCCTCGAAAAGCCAGAGCTCTGTGCACAGGGCTGTCCCCTCAGTGTCACCCCTCGTGGCCACCTCCCTGCTCCCGGAGCACCTCACAGCTCCAAAGTCGGGATCCAAGCGCTGCAGGGGCTGCAGGTTTTTAATTCTTAATTAAAAAGGAAGAAAAGAACGTGGCTGAGATCTGGGTGTGCACAGCTCCCGGTGCTGGAGCTCACCTGGAGCCCCAAACAGCCCTGCAGGGAGCCCCAGAGCTGGGACATGGTGCCACCATGGACCCGGTGCCACCATGGACCCAGTACCACCACAGACACCGTGCCACCATGGACCCAGTGCCACCATGGAAATGGTGCCGCCACAGACACAGTGCCACCATGGACTTGGTGCCACCACAGACACGGTACCACCACAGGACTCAGTGCCACCACGGACCCGGTGCCATCCCAGATCCGGTGCCACCACAGAGAGAGTACCACCACAGACACAGTGGCACCACGGACACGGTGGCACCACGGACACAGTGCCACCACAGGCACAGTACCACTCTGGTCCCAGTACCACCACAGGCACAGTACCACCACAGGACCCAGTGCCACCATGGACGCAGTGCCACCATGGACGCAGTGCCACCACACTCTGCAGAAAAGGGCAGAGTTCCCTGTCGCCCCTGCCCCCTTTCTGCCCTCCACAGCCCCTCCCTCCCCTCCCCTCCCCAGCCCGACCCTTCCCAGCCATTCCATGAGCACCACGGAGAACCGGGAGCCACCAGCTCCGGGGTCGCTCCGGAGATCACCCCCCGCCCCGAGTGCCATCTGTCCCTGCTGCTCCCAACATCCCAGCCCTCCAAGGCCGTGCCCACCCTGCCCTGGCATCCCGCCCGGAGCTCACCTGTGGCTCCAGGTGCCCTCCGGAGCCTCGGGGCGCTTCCCCTGCCGCGTTTCTCGCCGCTTCTCGCTGCGGCTCCGGAGGGAGGAATGAGGGGACGTTTGGGCATGGCCCGAGTGCGTCGGCGCTGGCAGGAGCCCGGAATGTCCAGCTGACATTCCAGCGGGGCTGTGCTCGGGAGAAACGCCCGGGGTGGGACAGGGAAAGGGCTGGGAACAGAACCAGAGGAGCCGGGCGTGCGCTCCGGCTGGCTTGGGAAATCGCCTCTCCAGGAAAACAACCCGCGGTTTGTCCATCTGTTTGCCACGGGATTCCCCCNAGGCACAGTACCACTCTGGTCCCAGTACCACCACAGGCACAGTACCACCACAGGACCCAGTGCCACCATGGACGCAGTGCCACCATGGACGCAGTGCCACCACACTCTGCAGAAAAGGGCAGAGTTCCCTGTCGCCCCTGCCCCCTTTCTGCCCTCCACAGCCCCTCCCTCCCCTCCCCTCCCCAGCCCGACCCTTCCCAGCCATTCCATGAGCACCACGGAGAACCGGGAGCCACCAGCTCCGGGGTCGCTCCGGAGATCACCCCCCGCCCCGAGTGCCATCTGTCCCTGCTGCTCCCAACATCCCAGCCCTCCAAGGCCGTGCCCACCCTGCCCTGGCATCCCGCCCGGAGCTCACCTGTGGCTCCAGGTGCCCTCCGGAGCCTCGGGGCGCTTCCCCTGCCGCGTTTCTCGCCGCTTCTCGCTGCGGCTCCGGAGGGAGGAATGAGGGGACGTTTGGGCATGGCCCGAGTGCGTCGGCGCTGGCAGGAGCCCGGAATGTCCAGCTGACATTCCAGCGGGGCTGTGCTCGGGAGAAACGCCCGGGGTGGGACAGGGAAAGGGCTGGGAACAGAACCAGAGGAGCCGGGCGTGCGCTCCGGCTGGCTTGGGAAATCGCCTCTCCAGGAAAACAACCCGCGGTTTGTCCATCTGTTTGCCACGGGATTCCCCCTCAGCTCGGCCCCCGCCGGGTTTGTCACCTCCCTGCAGGGTGGGCTGACACTGGGAGAGGGATGGAGCTTCCCAGAGCTCCCAAAGCACCGGGGAAAAACAGCCCAGGGAGATGCGGGAGGAGAGGCACAGGCTGGTGACAGGGGCTGGGGGACACCAAATCCCCCTTCGTGGCAAGGAAAAGCTGTGGGCAAAGGGGGCAAGGCCGGGCTTTGCCCAAAGCTGGGCAGGAGGTGAGTGGATCCAGAGCTCTGGCCCTGCCAAGGGGAAAAGAGACACGTCAGAGCTCGGGCCGTGATGGGAATGGAAAAGTCCCAGGGAGTTTCCTGCCAGGGCCACGCTGTCCCCTGCAGCCACTCAAGGACAGCGTGTGCCTCCTGTCCAGGCCTTACTGTCCTGTCCAGCGTGTGCCAAGGGCTCCTGCCANCGCAGTGCCACCATGGACGCAGTGCCACCACACTCTGCAGAAAAGGGCAGAGTTCCCTGTCGCCCCTGCCCCCTTTCTGCCCTCCACAGCCCCTCCCTCCCCTCCCCTCCCCAGCCCGACCCTNTACCACCAGCGACACAGTCGCACCACAGACACGGTGGCACCATGGACACAGTGCCACCACAGACACAGTGCCACCACAGGCACAGTACCACTCTGGTCCCAGTACCACCACAGGCACAGTACCACCACAGGACCCAGTGCCACCATGGACGCAGTGCCACCATGGACGCAGTGCCACCACACTCTGCAGAAAAGGGCAGAGTTCCCTGTCGCCCCTGCCCCCTTTCTGCCCTCCACAGCCCCTCCCTCCCCTCCCCTCCCCAGCCCGACCCTTCCCAGCCATTCCATGAGCACCACGGAGAACCGGGAGCCACCAGCTCCGGGGTCTCTCCGGAGATCCCCCCGCGCCCCGAGTGCCGCCTGTCCCTGCCGCTCCCAACATCCCAGCCCTCCAAGGCCGTGCCCACCCTGCCCTGGCATCCCGCCCGGAGCTCACCTGTGGCTCCAGGTGCCCTCCGGAGCCTCGGGGCGCTTCCCCTGCCGCGTTTCTCGCCGCTTCTCGCTGCGGCTCCGGAGGGAGGAATGAGGGGACGTTTGGGCATGGCCCGAGTGCGTCGGCGCTGGCAGGAGCCCGGAATGTCCAGCTGACATTCCAGCGGGGCTGTGCTCGGGAGAAACGCCCGGGGTGGGACAGGGAAAGGGCTGGGAACAGAACCAGAGGAGCCGGGCGTGCGCTCCGGCTGGCTTGGGAAATCGCCTCTCCAGGAAAACAACCCGCGGTTTGTCCATCTGTTTGCCACGGGATTCCCCCTCAGCTCGGCCCCCGCCGGGTTTGTCACCTCCCTGCAGGGTGGGCTGACACTGGGAGAGGGATGGAGCTTCCCAGAGCTCCCAAAGCACCGGGGAAAAACAGCCCAGGGAGATGCGGGAGGAGAGGCACAGGCTGGTGACAGGGGCTGGGGGACACCAAATCCCCCTTCGTGGCAAGGAAAAGCTGTGGGCAAAGGGGGCAAGGCCGGGCTTTGCCCAAAGCTGGGCAGGAGGTGAGTGGATCCAGAGCTCTGGCCCTGCCAAGGGGAAAAGAGACACGTCAGAGCTCGGGCCGTGATGGGAATGGAAAAGTCCCAGGGAGTTTCCTGCCAGGGCCACGCTGTCCCCTGCAGCCACTCAAGGACAGCGTGTGCCTCCTGTCCAGGCCTTACTGTCCTGTCCAGCGTGTGCCAAGGGCTCCTGCCAGCCTCTGCACCCCCCAAAAAAATGGGATCCATGTGTTTTTAGGGAATCACAAGGAACAGCAGCCTGGGCAGCACCCAGGACAAGGAGGGGACGGTGCCAACTCTCAGCCCCAGTCCCCAGCAGGAATTTCAGCACAGCCGTGCCCAGGCCTGGGAACCCCCAGGGATGCCATGGGGGAAATGCCAGGGAAGGAAACCTCACAGCTGGGATAAGGATGGGTGGGTGTGGAAATTCCCACTAACTGGAGGGGAGAAACCAGGCTCAGGATGAGCAGAGGGATCGAACTGGGGGTGGGGGCAGAGGCTGAGGTTAAAGACAAGGATGAAAGAAAGACCCAGATTCCCAAGGCCTGGCTTCACTCAACTCTGCTTCGTGCTGCAATCTGAGCTCAGGAAAGCACTTAATTTTTAATTTTTTTTAAATAAGGTTGGTTTCTGAAGGAGAAAAAGCTGATCTGAGCACTCTGCCCAGCCAGACGCAGGGTTTCTGCTTCCCTCTTCTCCTCCTCCTTCTGCAGGGCAGGGCAGGGCTCCAAACCAGCTCCTCTCCCCGTGCCCAGCAGGTCCCAACACCCAGGACTTGTTCTGTCCCTCACCCACGGCAGCCCCTGGCTCCAAATGCCCCCAAAGAGCAGCCAGGCCATGCTGAAACCCCAAATGTGCCAGGCTGCAAACCCCAAACGTGCCATGCTGAAACCCCAAACGTGCCAGACTGCAAATCCCAAACATGCCAGGCTGCAAACCCCAAATGTTCCATGCTGCAAACCCCAAATGTGCCAGGCTGAAACCCCAAACGTGCCAAACTGCAAATCCCAAACATGCCAGGCTGCAAACCCCAAACGTGCCAGGCTGAAACCCCAAATGTGCCAAACTGCAAATCCCAAACATGCCAGGCTGCAAACCCCAAACGTGCCAGGCTGCAAACCCCAAATGTGCCAGGCTGAAAATCCCAAATGTGCCAGGCTGCAAACCCCAAATGTGCCAGGCTGAAACCCCAAACGTGCCAGGCTGAAACTCCAAACGTGCCAGGCTGCAAACCCCACACGTGCCAGGCTGCAAACCCCAAACATGCCACACTGTAAATCCAAGCATGCCAGAGCAGGTGGGAAGGGGCCAGGCTCATGCCGGGGTGCCCAGGACTCGGTGAGAGGCAGGACTGAGTGCCCAGGAGTGCCCTGGCACACGGGGGAGCCCAGCAGGGCCCCTCTGGCAGAGCCCACCTGGGTAAAAGCCCCACCAGGCACGTGGGGCCTGAGGAGAATCAGCCTTGCACTGATTCCATCCCTTCTGTTCCCAAACCTCAGCAACAGCTGCAGCCAGAGAGGAGGCAGCTCCTGCTGGCCACGGAGCCATGGAGCCACCCCCGTCCTGTGCCCCTGGAAATCCCCTCTGTGCCCCAGAGCCACGGCAGGAGATGAATCAATCCAGACGTGAATCACCCCGTTCCACAGAAGTCACAGTGGTGGGGAACTGCTCCTGCCACACCCCAAAACTGGGGGAAGCTGGAACTCCACCTGACCCAAGCAAAAGCATTTGGGACAGTCTGTGATGTCTCAGCACAAATAGAAGTAGTAAATTATTGGTAATAAATTTATTTTTGATATTGATTTTTTTACAGAGCTAAATGGAACATATAAACAGCACCAAGCCATTGAAGTTTGTTCTACAAAAAAACCAGGTTTAATACAAAAGGATGACAGCTATGCCTGACTCTGCACTTCTGGACGGTTAAAAAAAGCTCACCCAAACCCCACCAAGAGTTTAAAAAGGTTTAAGAACAGAGGCACCGGTGTTTGAGAGAATTTCTCTGGCAGCAGTGATGATCTTGATACATGGGAAGAATCAAGGTTGCCTTTATTCCCAATTTATTGCAGTGCAAGGGGCTGGTCCTTGCCTAGAAGAGCTGTTGCCTCTCCTGCCCAAACACCCACACCCAAAAATTTGGGGTGAGAGCCACCTCCACGCAGGACATTCCCCATTTCATGGGAAAGATCTCCTGGTTTTGCTCCATCCACACGGAGCCTCCGTGTGCCCCAGCAGCCCGAGGGGTGCCGGGGGGTAATGCCCCACGTGGGGAGAGGAGCAGACTGTGCCAGGTGAGCAGGCACAAGGAGCACACCTGGAGTGGCATCACGTGCCCAGGGCTGTGCCCTCAGCCAGCCCAGAGCCCAGGACAGGAGCAATCCGAGCATCCAGGCCCAGGATGTCCTCAAGGAGAGCAACCCCCAGGGGCCACAGGGCTCAAATCNCCCCGTCCTGTGCCCCTGGAAATCCCCTCTGTGCCCCAGAGCCACGGCAGGAGATGAATCAATCCAGACGTGAATCACCCCGTTCCACAGAAGTCACAGTGGTGGGGAACTGCTCCTGCCACACCCCAAAACTGGGGGAAGCTGGAACTCCACCTGACCCAAGCAAAAGCATTTGGGACAGTCTGTGATGTCTCAGCACAAATAGAAGTAGTAAATTATTGGTAATAAATTTATTTTTGATATTGATTTTTTTACAGAGCTAAATGGAACATATAAACAGCACCAAGCCATTGAAGTTTGTTCTACAAAAAAACCAGGTTTAATACAAAAGGATGACAGCTATGCCTGACTCTGCACTTCTGGACGGTTAAAAAAAGCTCACCCAAACCCCACCAAGAGTTTAAAAAGGTTTAAGAACAGAGGCACCGGTGTTTGAGAGAATTTCTCTGGCAGCAGTGATGATCTTGATACATGGGAAGAATCAAGGTTGCCTTTATTCCCAATTTATTGCAGTGCAAGGGGCTGGTCCTTGCCTAGAAGAGCTGTTGCCTCTCCTGCCCAAACACCCACACCCAAAAATTTGGGGTGAGAGCCACCTCCACGCAGGACATTCCCTATTTCATGGGAAAGATCTCCTGGTTTTGCTCCATCCACACGGAGCCTCCGTGGGCCCCAGCAGCCCGAGGGGTGCCGGGGGGGAATGCCCCACGTGGGGAGAGGAGCAGACTGTGCCAGGTGAGCAGGCACAAGGAGCACACCTGGAGTGGCATCACGTGCCCAGGGCTGTGCCCTCAGCCAGCCCAGAGCCCAGGACAGGAGCAATCCGAGCATCCAGGCCCAGGATGTCCTCAAGGAGAGCAACCCCCAGGGGCCACAGGGCTCAAATCACTGCTGGCTTCACTCTGCAGCTCCTCCTGCCCCAGGCCAGCAGAGGATTTGGGTCCTGCAGCCCCAGGAGCTGCTCAGAGCCCTGGGAAGAGCAGAGCAGCAGCTCCTCTGCCGAGCCTGAACTGCCACACTCTGGTGCCATTTCCTGGAAATGAACATTCCTTCACTGGACAGAAAGAGAAGCTGAAGTAACCAAGTGATTACAGACATGAGACAGGATGCAGCAGGGCTGGGACAGAGCCAGGCTACTCCTGGGACCCGCAGGGGGCTGCAGGAACAGCGACAGTCCCAGAGCTGACATGCCTGCTCTGACATCAACACAGACACTGCAGCTGCCCAGCTCAAACAGCAACACTGAGCCCTCAGAGCCCTCCCAAAGCTGCTCTGTGACAGCCACAGAGCAGTCCTGGGCTCTGTAATAGCCTTTAGAAGATTCCTATATCCTTTAATTTCCACCCAAATTCCCCCCCAAGCCCCCCAAAAAATAATAAAGCACATAGACTGCAGACTTAAAAACATAACAGGATCACAAACTCTCCTCCACCACCCCCAGCCCAGCCCAAACCACCAAGGCACGTCAGGCTCCCCCCTCTCTCCAGGGCCCACCTTCACCCAATTCCCACTCTCCCCAATTTTGGATGGATGAAGCCAAAACAAAACATTTTCCTTGCTGGGAAGCAGCAAGTGCTTCCTCACTGTCTTTGCACTGATAAAAACAAACGCCAACAAAGACACGCCTGCAAGTGCCACCCTAATGTTTCCATGGGAAATGTCATCTTTCAGCACATTCCCTGATGGACTCTGCCACCAGCTGGCCTTTGCAGAACTGAGGTCAAATTTTGCACCCCCAAGGCTCTGGCAGAGCCCCCCAGCCCTCGAGAGGGGAGTGCAGTTATTCTTTGTAGGTTGTTGTTTGCTTGCCACGGGAGCCAGGTCTCTGTGGAAGGCTCACTTTGGTGCAATCCCAGCTTCCCACCAGCTCAAGCCCATCTTCTTTCCAAGCCAGCATTGCCCTGAACGTTTGTGTTTGGAGAGTTTCAGCAGTGAGAGCAAACAGAGCCGTGCAACCCCCGTGCCAGGCTGGGCCCTGCTGCTCCCAGCACCAGGCAGGGGCCTGGGCCCTGCACAGGGTCCGTGTCCCCAGCCAGAGCCAGGGCTGCTCCTCCTGCTGCCCTCAGTGCTCCGAGTCCGACAGGTACGAGGGCTGAGTCCATCTCCACACCAGCATGTCCTCCCCTGCCACCCTGTGGGATTCTGTCTGGATCCGGGACTCGTTGGAGGCCAGGAAATCCACGGCTCTCTCCCACACCCGCTTCATCTTTTTTCTGCAAGGAACAGCAAGAAAATAAATGAGAATCCCAAGGTTGTGCCTACAGCAACTGTGCCTGTGGATCTGGCTGCCTGCTGTTCTCTGTGCAGGCAGAAAAGGGCATCAAACAAACCCTGGTTTAGAGATTTCAGACCAGGGCACGGCCACAAAAATCCTGCCTGGGGGGAGATGAGAGGCTCCGTCAGTGCCCTGAATTTCTGCCTCAATTTGTGCTGCAAAGGGACTCGATGAGCAAATTGCCCTCCCCCGTCCTGCACACAGAGATCTCAGCCAGGGGGACACCCCAATGTTCACCCCAGCTTTGGATCCAGCATCCTGAGCATCTCACACCCAGGGATGGCTCACACAGCTGCAGTCATCCCTTGGAGGAAAAGGAATCCTGTTTCTGGTACAGAGAGAGGATGTTTAACACTTCACAGGAGGACAAAGCAGCTCCACTTAACCAAAACACAAAAAATAACTCTGCAGAAATGGAGCAAAGCACCAGGATCCAGCCCTGCAGCCCTTCAGCCCCACCACCCACAGAGGAATGACCTCGACCACAATTCCTGTCTGAGAAAGCCCCAAACCCAACCTGAGAGAGCCCCAAATCCAACCTGAGAAACACCAAACCCAACCTGAGAGAGCCCCAAACCCACCCATCTCACTCCAGCTCCCTTCCCAGCTGCACAACTCAAACTGGCCCCTTGCCAGGCACACAATCACTGCAGAGGAGCCCCAATATCCTGTTCAGCTCATGGGAATTGTTCTGGTCTGGAGAGCCAAGCAGGATGGCTGGGGAAGGGGACAGCACCAGACACCCAGGAGATGAAGCAGAGCACACCTGATGCTCCAGGTCCAAGCAAACCAAACCCAGATACTGCTGGACAGAACAAGGACAACACATCTGTGGCACTGCACCAGTGACAACCAACCTGTGACAACCCACCTGTGGCACTGCAGCAAGCACCAGCCCCAGGGCTGGCACACTGATCTGCACCAGGTGCAGGCACAGCCTGAGCTGTGTCCAAGCCTTTCCCAACCCAAAGGCTCCAGCCCCACGCTGCAGAGCAGCTCCAGGGATGCATTTTGGAGCTGTGCTGAATCCCACCCTGCTGCTCCCAGCCCTCCTGAGTGCCCAGAGCCAGCTCACCTGCTCTGAGGAGGGATCAGGCTGTCCCGGACGTGGAAGATGCCAACGTAGGGGTAACGCTCCAAATTCCGCTCCCACTCCTTGTAGTGGTCCTGGACAACAGCTGGAGGACAGGAGGACACAGCAGTGAGGGAGGGCACTGCAGGGAGCAGGGCAGGGCTCCCTGTGCTCCCACAGCTCCTACCTATGATCTTCTTCACCATCTCATACATGGCTTGTTCCTCCTCCTCCATCTTCCGCCAGCGATACCGGAGGTAGATCAGGATGCCCCAAAGGGTTATCAGACCTAGGGGAATAAAAACAAAGGGAATTCAGGAACTGACAGCTGTGTATTTGCTGGATGCAGTTTTAGTTCTCACACTGAGACCCAGGCCTGCTTGGAACTGAACCCCAGTGATTCCTTTTGCACCCCAAAAACCCCTTGGTGCTGCCCCCCCTGCAGCACAGGAACATCTGTGGGTGTGGGATGAGGTGGTGGGAAAGCCTCAGCACGGAGCTGCCCTCACAAAATAAACTCCAGCACAACCACAGGGCCCCAGTTATGCAAATCCCAGAGGGGGCTTTGCCAGAGGCCACCCCCACAAGGATCACTCTGGAAGACTGTCAGGTTTCACTGCTCCATGGAGAGCTGCTGGATAGGGAAATAAAGCCTGGGGCTCCAGTGGCAACCCAAAATGCAGGAGATGTGTATGGAAGGTTTAGCACTTACAATGCCCCCAGTAGGACTTGAGTGCCTGCAATAAACAGAACTGTCCCTTGTCACCCCCTCCCTGTCAGGTTGGATTAGAAACTCCTGCAGTCACACAGCTCTCGTTATCACCTCGCTGGGTAAAACCCCTGTCTCAGCTGAGGCGTGACAGACTATTCCAATAAAACCTCCAACCCTGAAATGCTACAAGTCATTATTAAAGAGGCTGGAGGACTTGGGAGCTTAGAGCAAGAAAAAAAGAAAAACTGACTCCTTAAGGTAAGTTAACACACTTATTCTGCAGCCCATAATAATGGGCACTTGAGGAATACCCAGAGAGCTCATCAGCTGCCTGATTTAAAGCAACTTTTAAGCACTCACAGCACAAGAGGAAGGCTGTGGGTCTCCTGTGCTGCCAGCACAAAGGTTAATTAGACATTAACTCATTGGCAGATTTATTTCACCTCTGTCAGGTGTTTCCTGTGGCTGAGGAATGTGTGATCACAGAGCTGAGCACCAAGAGTCACTTACTCCAGAAGAACAGGAACAGGTTCATGATGGCCGTGACCACGGCCCGGCGGAAGCGGCAGCCCAGCCCCATCTGGGGGTGGGCAGACTCCAGGCAGAACACTTCCTCCACGCTGGAAACTGGCTCCAACAGGTCCCTGCCTTTCAACCTGACAGAGGGAAGAGGAAGAAAATCTCACTGAAGAGAGCAGGCTGCAACTGCAGTCTTTAATCAAGGCCGGGAGAACAAGCAGACTGCGGATGCAGCTGCTCGCAGGAAATGCCCCCACACCCAGGCAGAGCCTCCTGCCAGAATATCTGGGGACTGGCTGCTTAGCCAGGGATGGATGTGGCTTCAGGAAGGCAGCAGGGCTGCAGTTCCCTCTGAGTACCCCTGCACTGCCTCTCTGACAGCCCCTCTCAGCGTGCACACGATTGAACTCAGGATTGGATTCCCACCTCCCAGCACGGAGATGGGAACGTTCCCCGAGTCAGAGTCACTGCTCAGCCCCGGCAGTGGGAGCTGGGGGAGCCAGGCTGGGAGCAGGAGCAGCTCAGAGGGTGACAGAGCAGCAGCACAGAGCCCTGCAGAGCCCTCAGCTCCCTCCCTGCAGCCTAGGCTCACTCCACACTGAGCCATTCCCAGAGCTCACACACACCGAGGGGTCCAAGGGACAGCCAGCACATCCAGGGATCTGGAACAAAGGGGACTGCATTTTTTAAACTCCTAATTATGAACAACCCATTAGACAAAGAGGTTTGTTTAATTTACAGGTGCTCAGCTCACAAACTGCAGAGAGCTCAGCCCGGTTCTGGGTTCTGCAGGAGCTGCACACGCAGGGTTGTTTCCCACACCCCTGTCTTATTTACAACCCAAATTCCACAGAAATATTTAAAACATGCAGCAGAATCACCCAGTGCAAAGCTCATTTTCAGCCCTGCCTCTCAGACTAGCAAATAAAAAATAATCTCATGTAGCTAAAAATGCCAGGGGCAGGGTTTTGGGGATGCTGCCACGCCGGCTCTGGGGAAGCAGAGCTGTTTGGGGACCAGCCAGCAGAGCTGCTAATTAACAAATTAAAAAGTGGGAGGATATTGTATCCCACAGCTTCTGACTGGAAATGTGCTGGAGTATAAAAACACAAAATTTGAAAACTCTGCATCCCAGCCCACCTACAAATCCAGCCCTGCCCTGTCCTGGGAATTGGCACGCCCAGGAATCAAAGCAGCAGACGCCGTCTGATCCGTGGATCACAGCAGCAGCTGCAGGAATATTTCAGAGCAAATGGAGCAGTGGGAATTCCAACAAGCTTGCCCACCAAGCCCAGCACCACAACTGCTGCAATTCACTTAATCAGAGACACATTTAGCAACGTGAAAATGCAAACAACTGTTAAGGCTTTAGAGTTAGAGCAGACTGGAGGCAGCCCACGCTTCCCAGAGGAAGGTGATGATGGCTGCTGACTCTGGAGAGCACTCTGTCTGTAGGTTATGGACTGGATATTGTGGTTTTTCCCTGAAAACTCAGGGAAACTGAGGGCTGCTGCTGTTCTTTCTGATGGATGGAGCCTGTTGGCTGAGAAATGTCCCCTCAGAGACCCACAGTCAGTCAGACCATCCATTCAGGAGGAATTTCTCCATGGCAAGGGTGGTCAGGCACTGGCAGGGGCTGCCCAGGGAAGTGGTGGAATTCTCATCCCTGGGAGTGTTCACTTGGATGTGACACTCAGTGCTCTGCTTGGGTTCAGGTGGGGATCAGCCACAGGCTGAAGTTGTGATCCCAGAAGGATTTTCCAGCCTCAGTAATTCTGGGGTTCACTGTGCACGAGGTGCTCTGCCAGAGACACAGCTGACACTGAAGGTATCATTCAACATCCCTTCCCCTCTCCTCCTCCTCAGGACTTGCTCCAGAGGATCCCAGAGTGTGGGTGATACCACCCACTGCACAGAGGGCTTTGCTGGCCAATGGATCCTCTGGTGCAAGGATGCAGCTCCACAAATGAACAAATGCTCTGGAGAGAGGTTATCCAAGTTAAGGAAGAGCTGTAGGCACAGGACAGCGGGCAGGACACCAGGAGCACTCCACAGGATGCACAACACAAGCACTGATGGCCACCAGCAGCCCTGACCTCCCACTTCCATCCCACCTGCAACACATCCCTGGACACCGTGTCTGTCCCACAGCCTGGGCTGGAATGAGACCCCCGGAGGGAGCTCAGCTCCCACCCTGCTGCAGGGCTGTGCTTTTCCTTTGGAAGTTTATCCAACAAGCTCAGGCACAGCAAATCCCAGCCTATCTGCTGAAGCCTAACAAGCTCTGGGAGCTGAAGGGCACCACTGACCCTGTCAAATTCCACCCCAGCCAACACCCAGATCCCTAACTTTGGCACAGGGGTTTCTGCTCACCCAAATCCCAAATCCCTGCTGCTGTTTATTATCAGCAGATCCCTAACTTTGGCACAGGGGTTTCTGCTCACCCAATTCCCAAATTCCTGCTGCTGTTTATTATCAGCAGATCCCTAACTTTGGCACAGGGGTTTCTGCTCACC
>WEZZ01005949.1:39980-51417 GCA_013400585.1 Chloropsis cyanopogon
CAGGCCCCGCCGGAAGCGCCCCGCGGGCGGGAAGCGGCGCCGCCATCTTGGGAGGGGCCGCTGGCGCCGCCATGTTGGGAAGGGCACGGGGCGTGTGGGGAAAGGGCGCGGGGCGGGCGCCATGTTGGGAGGGTCAGAGGGGTGCGGGCTCCGTGGCGTGAGGGAGCTGCAGCTCCCGCTCCGCGCTGCTCCCTCAGGACCGGGGAAAAGGGGCAGAAATGGGGAAAGCAAAAGGCGAAAGCTGCCTCATCTGCGGGACGAGGCGGTGTCGATGATGGGTTGTCCCCCATCGCTGTGTGGGGCTGCTCCTGGAGCAGCTCCCGCCTCAGTCGCCCCGATGTTCTGACACTTTTAGGGCCATTCTCCCCAAAAACGTCCCTTTCCCAGCCAGCTGCCACCCCCAGACGCGTTTCCATCATCACTGCCCGGTTGCTGAGCTCTGCCAGAACCTCAGGCAGGACCAGGATCCAGATCCATGAAATATTTCCCGGGAAGGGGGGGGGGTCCCTCCACACCTAAACCAGCAAACCCGAGCGTTGACTTGTAAATTTATTTTGGCACAGCTGTGATGAACAGTAATTGCTTTTTCCTGCTGCCGCCGCTAAAGAAAGCGATGAAAGCAGCTGAAATACGGTGGCGTCATGTCGGAATTTAATTAAAGGTAATGGAGCAGCGGTGCTGAAGGTGCTGAGGGCTGGCTGCGTGCCATGGGTGGGTGATGGATGTGTGACACCGGGGTGGGGGACACACCGTGCTCCCTCAGGAATGGCACCTGTGGGGAGAGGGAGGCTCCAGAGGAGCATGAAGCTGAAAGAGCTGAGCTGTGCTTTCCCGACATAAATCACAGAATGCCAGAGTCAATGAGGCTGGAAAATCCCTGCAACACCATCGAGTCCAACTTGTGACTGATGCCCAGCTGAGTGCCATGTCCAGTATTCCTTGGACACCCCAGGGACAGGGACTCCAAACCTCCCTGAGCAGCCCCTTGCAATGTTAATAACCCTTTCCATGGAGAAATTCCTCCTGATGTCCAACCTGACCCTCCCCTGGCCCAGCCTGAGGATATATCCTCTTGTCCTGTCACTAATTCTTCTTTCAGGAACCTTCTTCCTTAGCAGGTCCCCAAAGCTCACCTCACTCTCTCCAATTTATCCAAGAAAGCAGCAACAAGATGCTGAGATTTGTTTGTCAGGTTGGCAACAGCAAATACATCCTCAGCAGAGGCCAGGGAGCCCATTAAAAGAGCAGACTCAGCTGTGCTGGGAAGTGTGAACGTGCTAAGCTGAGCTTCCTCAGTGCTCCACTGCCAGCTCATGATGAGGAGAGGGGTCTAATGTAAATAAAAATTTCCAATTTGCTCCTACCACACAGATCCTGTGAGCTCACAGCTCTCACTTTGCAGAAGCTCTGCCTGGACACACAGCTGCGTGCTGGCTGAGCTGGTGCAAACCTGGGAATTACATGAACTCACCTTTTTCTGGAGCAAACAGCAATGAAAGCCCAAACCCATCCTTTCAACTTGTGATTCTGCCCATCAGGGGAATTACTGTGTCAAATTACCCCAGGCCCAGCAGCCTCATTGCACAATCTTTGGAGGGGAGGATGTGGGATTGGTGTTGGACAACTGGAGGATGGGGGGAAAGCTGTGATTCCTCCTCAGAAGGAGGTTGGCAGCACCAAAGCTCTGCAGGATCAGGTGTCTGTTCTTTGTGGGGAGAAATCCACGACCCCTTTCCCTTCCTCCCCATGGGAGAATCCCTGCCTTCCCTGGAGGGCATTTGGACCCCAGAGGGAAGGCAGCAGGAACAGACGTGTCAGACCCTGGGCAATCTTTGTTCCCATCCCTTGCCCACAGTGCCAATGCTGAATTTGACAGTGGATTTTCTATTTTTTGCAGCCCCTTCATCATCCTCATGGCTCTGGGAGCACCGAGCGGTGCCGAGGCTGCAGATGGGCTCGGCAAAAAGCGTTTCTTGGCTGGAAACAGCCGGAGCTGGCTGTGGGAAGCTGGGACAGCACGGAGGGACAGCCTCCACCTTCCCTGCGAGCCCAGAAGCTGCCTCAGAGCTGCTGGCAGCGGCTCCCATGCCAGAGGAGCAGACGCGCCGCGCCGGCTGCTCCGGTTCTGGCAGCCTGGGGACAGGGCTGGTGTGAGCAGAGCCCTGGGAATGGATCCGTGCTGGAGCAGGGGATGGCTGCACCCCAAACCCGCAGCTGAACCCTTCCCCTGCTGACTGATGGGCTGCTGAAACCCTGCGTGCCCACCCTCCTCCTTACCCGTGGATTTTGGGTGACAGCCCTGCACATGGCATCCGGGGCAGTGCCAGGGCTTTCTTGGGAGCTGACTGTGCCCGTTTGTCACCTTGTCACTCACAGCCACAGCACAGCTGTGACCCAAGAGCCCTCGTCCTGGGCCTGCTCAGTACCTTAGGAAATCAGAGGTGACTCCATTCCCTTCCCTCCTCTTTCCCTGCCTCTTTCCCTTCCTCTCCTCTTTCCCCAGCTACTGGGCTGCTCATCCCACCAGGAAATTCTTGTTTGGTTCCTGGAGCAGCAGAAACCTGCTCCTCTTCCTGCCTGCATGCAGGTGGGACCTGGGTGCTGCTGGCTGTCAAAGCACCTTCCAGAGCAGGGGGAAAACTGTCCCAAAAACCTGGAGACCACTTCCTCCTTACCCCTGACAGCCTGGAGGGGGCTGGTTAGTCCCTCCATCTCTTTCCAGTGGAAACCTTTCTGCTTCTCCTGCTCAGGCCCCTGAGTGTGGAAGGAATTTACTCCCAAAAGCTGAAGGTGTACTTTGGTGCCTGTTTGGACACCACAGCTGGTGCTGCAGGACAGGACAGGGGTTCCTGTGGTCTCTGTCACAACCAGCTCTTACATCCCAAGCTCATTTATAACTGGGACAACTGGGAAGAGCCACTGGCAGAATCCATGGCTGGGGACAAAGCTGGCCCTTGCTGATGCAGCTTGTCTGGGTCCAAGGGTAAGAGCAGAATCCGACTGATGGATCTCCCTCTGGAATTTTCCACAGCGTCAGCCCCACCATCACCCCAGTGGGAAATGGTCCAGGAAGCAAATCCAAGAGGCTCATGTTCACTTTCTTTCTTTCCATCACTGGAAAACTTTCCTTCCTGGATGGCACAGGGGAGGTGTTAGCCTGGATAATGACAGGAGTGAAGGAGCTGGGAAAAAAAAGGACACGCTGGAGGGACAGCTCTGACCCACAGAGGAGCTTATGGAGGGGGTTTGGGAGCAGTTTACCCCTCTAGGGGGAATTCTCCTTGCTTTTCATGTGGCAAAATCAAACCCAGAGTAAAGGTTTGGGTGTCTCTGAAGTAACAAGGCAGGAGGTGCCTTCTGAAGAGAACCAGACCTTGGTGTGAGTGTGGCACAGCTCCTCCCGTGGTTCCCATGCCAGCTCTTCCATGGCTATCGCCCCTCTGCAGATGGAGCCCCTGCAGCCCAGACTGCTCTCACTCCCAGCCTAATGGAATGTGTTCTTTCCCATCTCCCTCCCACTCAGAGTCATTACAGAGCTTCCACAGCTCACACTGCCTCAGCAATACCGGCAGCTTCCTGGAGCTGATCAGTCCCTGGACAAGGAGTGTGCCTTTGGATCAAACATGAGAGCTGTAATCCACTGCACGCTGCCTGTTCCATTATCCACTGGGAGCTTTCTCCTCTCCTGAGGGCTGCTTTCAGCAGAGTGCTCCGAGGGGTGTTGTTCCAGCACAAACAGAGCTCTTGGAATGAGCTCAGCGAGAACAGAACTCCTGGTAGGTTGGGAGGATAAAATTGGATTGGAATTGGATATATCCACGTACATACCATTGATCTCATCCATCCGTACTTTACATATGTTGGATTTCCTGCTGCCAGCAGAGAGGAGTAGCTCTCAGATAAGCCAAAGGTGTGGAAATGGAGAGCAGGATGTTGAAGTGGAATTAGGATTTTGCCTTGGGGTGTGTTTGAGAGGCAGGAGAAAGGGCAGAGTGCAGTTCCCTGACACGGTGCCTGGCACAGCTGCTCCTCACTGTGCTGGTGGGTTTATAGCACCAGGCTGATAGGAGGGGTTTGGGCACAGGGAGGGTCTGCCCATCAGGGCTCCTGCGTTCTCCAGCAGTGTGGGAATGTGCCAGAGCACCCTCCTGGAGCAGGGAGCTCGGTTAGGGACACCCAGGTCCCCCCCTTGTGTCACCAGTTTGTCCAGGAGATCTGGTAAAGGTTTGCCTTGGTTTCCCTCATTGCCAAAAGGGAGGGCTAAGACTTAATTCTCCTCAAAGATTGATTCCTCAGGCTTTGCCACACACTTTCACAGAATCCCAGAACCCTTGAGGTTGGAAAATCCCTCCGGGACCATCGAGTCCAACCTGTGCCCAATCCCCACCTTGCCACCAGCCCTGAGCACTGAGTGCCAGGTCCAGGTGACACCTCCAGGGCTGGGCACTCCAAACCTCCCTGGGCACTTCCAAGGCCTGACCACCCTTTCCACGAGGAAATTCCTGCTGATGTCCAACCTGAGCCTCCCCAGCAGAGCTTGGTGCTGTTCCCTGGGAGCAGAGCCCAACCCCCACAGCTGTCCCCTCCTGTCAGGGAGTTGTGCAGAGCCAGAAATTCCCCCTGAGCCTCCTTTTCCCTCTCCCAGCTCCCTCAGCTCCTCACAGTGCTCAGGAAAACAGGGATGTTCTCCAGAACCTGGAGCCTTTCCTCTCTCTTCTTTCCCACACTGGGCACTCCCCATCTGTTTGAGAGGCTTGCAGGACAGAAGACAAAAATCCTCCTTTTAATTACGCTGCACGTTTATTATCTCACCTCAGATTTTGTTAATCTCTCTCACAGATTTCGTTTACATAAGTGGAGTCTTTCAGCTTGAGCAGCTCCAGCGCTTTCTCTTCTGATCCTGCAGATATCAGTCAGCTAAATAGAAAAGAGAGAAAAGCACAAGTGTCCTTAGAAGTGGCATTCAGTCTTTCCAGAGCTTTATGTTTTGTTTCCTCCTCCTCAGCTCCCCAGCTGAAAGCTCAGAGACAAACTGGGATGAGCACAGGCAGAGCAGAGCAATCCCACAGGGAGAGCAGGACCCCCTTTCCTGGGCTTAAACATCCCAAAAAAGGCAAAAGCGCAGGGACAGCCCCATCCCACCATCCCTCAACCTGCAGGCAGGAGGAGCTGCACAACAGCCTGCCCCTGGATATTTGCTGCTGCAATTCCCACACACCATTTCCCAAAGGAAAAGGAGGATTTGCAGCAAATTGGAGTGTAATTAAGTGTCAGTGTTAAGCCCCCGTGCAGGCAGCGAGGTGTTCCAAGCTGGCTGCACATGCTGAGCTGCCTCGCAGGTACAGTAGCTGTTATAAGCTCTGCTGGAAATTGTTCCCTGGAGACTGAGGACTTTTTGGGAGGAGGAGGAGGAGCAGGGAAGTGGCAAACAGAGCTGCTGGGAAGGGTTGTGCTGCTGCTTCCAGTCAACAGCAGCTCTGGGGCACAGGCAGCACCTTACGAGAGGATAACCTTCCCTGAAGGGTGCACACGGGATCTGAGGGCTCCACAAAGTGAGCAAACATGACACAAAAACCCTTCTGGGGAATATAAATATCTCTGTGCTGATGAGCTGGTGAGAGGATGGAAAGGCAGAATTCCCAAGGCAGAAATCAACCCTCTGACAGTACCATCTGGGGTGTCCTGTAACAGCTCTGCCAGCAGTTTCTCCAGGACATCTTGGTATTTTTCCAGCTGCCTTGGGGCGAGCCAAGCTCTGAGAGGAAGGGCCTGCTGTGGAGGAAACCAGAGAAGTCAGAACAAAAAAGTGAGGGGAGCAGAGGGAGGGAGGTTGGGGTGCTCTGACCCCACTTGGATCGAGTTAGTGGAGGGTTTAGGATTTGGAGGGAAGAGGACGATCCTCATATGGGGAAAAGCAACAATTTGAAGGCAACACACTCTTGAGTTGTTCAGAGTGCTGTTGCATAACCCGTGGGCTGGCTCAGAAATTCAGCTAAAGGCACCTCCTGGCAGCAGGAACTGCAAAGAAAATAATTTCTGAACCATCTAATCCTCCACTGTGTGGCACATCAACCCTTCCAGCCTGAGCCTGCAGAGCTCCTGCCCTAGCAACAGCTGAGGACGAGCTCTGGTCCTGCTCCAGCCTGCTGGACTTGGAGCCAGCTGTGCCTGAAGCAAAGAGCTCTGCTCTGTGCTGGCCAGCTCTGGGGATGTGCTGGGCATTTCACACTTTGAACTGGGCATTTGGCTGTTTAAATCCTGTTGTGGAGTGTTGCAGCATCACAAGTGAGGGAGGAGTTGCACCTTAAGCTGTGCCTTGGCCAAATCCCAGCCTGGCTGGTCCTGCTGCCTGTCCCACTGGGTCTGTCACTGTTTGGGGGGACCTGCACCCCCTTTTGCTGCCAGAGAGTGGCCAAGCTCCCTGCAGGAGAGGCTGCCCACACAGGGAAGAACTGCCCTGTGCTCAAGTGGCAAAGCACAGTTTTCAGACTTGGCTCTCCACTTAAATCTGCCTTTGAGGGCTTAGCCTGGCTCTTCAATCCCTAAAATTGCCCATTTTCTGCTCTGTGTACAGACTTTGGACCCAAGTTTTTAAATAAGGCCTTGCCAGTGCAGAGAGCTGTGGGATCAGAGGTGACACCGAGCAGGAGCTGAAGCAGAACTGGGAGTTCCTGCCTTGCATCTGGCTGGGCTTCACTGCCTGGCAGAGACCTCGAGCTGTTCCCACCTTCCTCAGGGAGAAGCAGTTGGGTCTCAGGGGTGAGCTGGCTGCTGAATGACCAAGATAATTTATGGGGTAGAGCTAAAACTTCTCTCTTATGTAAACAGGCAGGCTGGCAGAGGACATCTCTTGGACTCCTTGTCCCCTGTATGTCCTCGTGGGTTTCTCAGACTCAAATGGCTCCACATACCTGCAGGGTCTTGGCTGCATTGACATCCACACCAGATTGCTCAGAGAAACCTTCCTCCTCCAGCTGCTGCAGCGAGCTCAGGGATTTCTTCTGCCCTGCCTTGTTCCTCTCCTTTTCCTGCAGCTGCAGAGCAGAGAGCAGAGGGGGCAGGTGGTGATGCTGGGATCAGCAGCAAACCCTCCCTGCCCTGTCCCAACAGGCACAGAACCAGGGGCAGGGTGGAACCTGGGCACAGAACCTGGGCACAGAACCTGGGCACAGAACCTGGGGATGGTGGAACCTGGGCACAGAACCTGGGCACAGAACCAGGGGATGGTGGAACCTGGGCACAGAACCTGGGGGATGGTGGAATCCTCCTGGCAAGGGCCCATCAGCTGTGGCCTGAGTGGCCTTTGGGGACTGAAATTCAGCAGTGCTGGGGGCAAGGTCAGGTTACAGGGTAGGGTGTGAAGGTCTGAGGTAAACAGGAGCCACGTGTGGTGGGGGAACCCTGTCAGCAGGACGTGGGAGCTGGGCTCTGGGAGCTTCCCAGGGGATCTGAGAGCTCTGGGAGCTTCCCGGGGGATCTGAGAGCTCTGGGACCTTCCCAGGGGATCTGACAGCTCTGGGAGCTTCCCCAGCTGTCCCTCAGAACCTGGCCTGGCTCTGTGCTGGAGCACTGCAAGGAAATTTGCACATGCAGAGCCCTGTGCAGAGATCACGTTTTCCCAGCCCTTCTGCAGGTCTGTGATGTCGGCCCATCCCCATTTATTTAGTTGCCTTCAGGACCCTCTGCAAAAGGCCTGAGGTGCTTTGGGAATGTGGCAGAGACAGCAGGACACATCAAACGTGGCACAGGCTGTGCTCAGTGGCCAGCCTGTGAGCACAGCAGAGCAGGGACAGCCTCTGGGGGACACATTTCCCCTTTGTTCACCCAGAAAAGCCCCAACCCCTCCAGACACGGAGCTCCAAGGGCTGTGGGGTACAAACACACCCGTGTGGGTCCCCATCCTCCTCAGGGACATTGAAGAATGCCTGTGCTCCCCACAAAAAGCAATTGTTATGCAGGGATAGGTGTTGGAAATGGGATTTCTCCCGGTATCCCGGGCTCGGCAGTGCGGGGGAAGCTCACAGGGGCTGTGTTTCAGAAGCTGCCGTCTCTGAGCCTGCCTGACACCTTTCAACGGTATTTGTTTCACTTCAAAAGGAAAAACGTTCTCTCGGCACGTCCCAGAGGTGACAACCAGCCGGGGGATGCTTAATTATTTGTTACAACAAAAGAGCCATCACTGAGCTGATGGGAGGCTGCAGCTGCTCTGGAAGAATTCCAGCTCTGAGGAAAGGGAAAGGACCCGCAGGGACTGCAGGTGACACCCCACAGGTGTGGCCGACCTTTGGTAGAGGGGTCCAGGCTCTTTTTTCTATCTCACACCTTTAAAATTCCCTCTGCTTCCCCCCAGAGCCGTAGATTTTGGGAGAAAGGCTCCCAAAATCCAGTGTCCAATTCCAGTGTCTCTGTTGATGGTGTGCACTTGCAGTTTGGGGGATGAGGGCAGGAGAAACCTTTCCTGCTTTATTCATCCCACAGGGGTTACCTGCATTTTCTGGAAGTCACTCTGGGTGAAAAAGGGCATGAAGCCTTGGGTCTGCTCAGCCAGCACGGACAGCAGGGACACCAGCAGCAAACTGGCCACCAGCTTCCTGGAAACCATCCTGAGAGCCTGGACACAGGAAAGGAGACACCAGGGCAAGGGTGGAGAGGGAGGTTTGACAAGAAACGCCTTTGGCTCGGCACCAGCTGCAGCCCAGCTCAGCCCCAGCCCACCTGGGGGATATTTACTCTTCCAGTTGCTCCTGAGCTGAGAATAGAAGTGCCTTGACTGAGAATAGAAGTGCCTTGACTGAGAATAGAAGTGCCTTGACTGACAATTCTCTTCTCAAAGCTGTTTGTGTAAACAGATTTGTTCTTGAGCAACATCTCCCGAGATTTCAAGCCCAGCCCTCCAGGACTGCTCAAGCCTCCCTGAGTTCTCGAGCCTCAGCTCTGCAGCTGTGTTGGTTTAAGGCCTGAACACATCCAGAGCAAACCCATCAATCCCAGTGCCAGCATGGGAGACAGACATGCTGCAAAGAGAAAAACCTTCACATTTTTAATTTTTTTTTTAATTTAAATTTTTAGATTTAAATTTTTAATTATTTTTTTTTTTTCATTTTCCTCACCACTGGAAACATTCCTGGGGGGACTGGATCTTTTAAGAAGCCTCACAGAGTCCAAGAGAGATGGGAAAGGCATTTCCCAGCCTGGCTCCATCTGAGCCTGGAATAAAGGGCTTTAAAAACCACCTCTGAAGTGATCTAACTGTGACTTCACGTCAGGAAAGGACTTATGTAAACACTGGAAGTTCTCTTTAAATATTAAAATATTCTCTCTGGACAGACTTAATGAAGTCTGGTCCTACAGCTTAACTTCTCCCCCTGATTGGAGCCTGATCCTTAATTAGTTTCAGCAACCTCTTGGTTTGGACATTATTGAGAAGACATTGTTAGGTCAGATTTGACTCCTGAATTAGATTTCCCATAAATATCAGCTGGTATTGAACCAAGGGCCAGTGGAAGTTAATAAATATTCCTTTTCCATAGCACCTGTCAGTCACATCCTCTCCTCCCCTCTCCCCTCCCTGGGCACTGCACTGGTGCCATCTCCCCCTGCCCACCCAGGCTGGGCCACCAGAGCCACCTCCTGCCCTGGGACATCCCAGGGTCTCCCAGCCCTGTGTCCTGCAAGGATCCAGAAAGGAATTCTCAGGCTCTCCCCTTGCAATGCAGCCTCAGCAGCATCAATCTTTGGTGCTTTTTCATTTGTTCTATCACTGCAGTAAATATATAAATAAATAAAATACTGCTGAATACAAAGAAAATACACCCCAGTCACTTCCTTCATCTCTTCTTGGCTAATCCCTTTGGGAATTGATTCTCTCCCTCTTCTCCCAGAAAAACACCCACACGGACTTCTCCACTCAGAAATACCCTGCTGAAAGCCCTTGGCAAGCAGGACCTGTGCTCCAGCCCCGAGATCTCCAGCTCAGCACCTCTCCAGGCAGACAGCACTGGGTGGATTTGCTTCCCAGCTCCAAAGGGAAAAGAAAAAAGCAGGAGGATCCTGAGTTCAGCATCAGCACTGCGGGCACACAGGGCTGGGACAGCTCTGCTCACCCCCCCAAAACCAGACAAGTGCCAGTGTGGGGGCAGCTGGCACAGTGACAGTGACATTCACCCACTGAGCTGTCTCCCAAAAACTCCGACCATTCCTGGCACTCTGACCTGTCTGGAGACATTTTCTGGCTGCTCAGAGCAGCTCCCCAAGCCCAGAGGGCACCAGGGCTCCCCCCAGCCCTGTGGCAGTGCCCACGGTGCCTGCCAGGTGCCCACAGCAGGCAGGAGCTGCTGGAATCGGTGCTCCCGAGATGGGGATGAGGGAAAAGCACCTTCCCCTTGTTTCAGCATCGATTTTGTTCCCTCTTCCTCCTCCTCTGAGCTGGCTCTGCTGTGGCCAACAGTGCCAAGACCTACCTGGGGGTACAGCCACGGGCCACTGGAGGTCGGAGCTCCTCTCCCTCCTGTCACACCTGGATCCTGCTGGTTCCCCTCCCTTTATAAACCCATCCAGGCACTGCAGGCACTCACCTGTCACCCTGTCCAGCTGCCTGGCCTGCATGGAAACAGCTTTCCCAGGCAGGGAATGTTGGTATCTGCACTGGAGTTTTCAGAGTTTCTGGTTTCCAGGCAGATCCCTCTGCTCCCTCCCCACGTTCTCCAGCTGGTCCTGCTGGTCCCACAGCTGAGGCAGATCAGCTGCTGCCTCAGTTTCTCCATCTCTAAGACAGAGAAATTCCTCTCTCCTGGTTTGTGTATCTCCACACTGAGCCTGCAGGATGAGGTTTTTAGGATGTGAATATCCCAGCACTACAATGACACCTGTGTCAATTAATTGCAAATCACAATAATATCAAAATTCCCACTTTGAGTCTTCAAGTGGCCCCTTCTCCCATCCTCACCGAGCCTGGCACGCTGATCCCCCCAGGAACACAAACCCTGCACTGTCATCCCTCTCCAGACAAACGAGGTGCTGAGAGAGGGAGGGAATTGTGCAAGAACTCATCCGTGCTCTCCTGAGACCATCAGCCAGGAGCTGATGCCAGAGAATTTGGGATCAGGCCAGGCACATCCCAGCGCTGCTCCTGAGGGAGTCTGGGAGCAGCCAGGCGAGGGGCAGGAGGGAAAAACGAGCTGGGAAGGCATGAAAGCCTCCTGCAGCCACGGGCTCCATGGGCTGGGAGAGCGCATGTAGGGATCTGCCCCTGGTCACAGGGTAACCAGCTTGTTCTTTGGCTGCTCAAAATGGTAAAAAGCCCACCAGTTGCTCTCCCAAATTTGGGACAGGGACACCTCACAGGACCTTTGGGACTTCACCTGAGGCTGATTGGACCAAAGCCAAGAAGTCCCACCTGAGCAATCCACTAGAAAAAGAAGAGAACAAAGGAGCTGAT
>WEZZ01005949.1:51597-61868 GCA_013400585.1 Chloropsis cyanopogon
GAACCTAAGGCAAGAAATTTGGGATCAGGCCAGGCACATCCCAGCGCTGCTCCTGAGGGAGTCTGGGAGCAGCCAGGCGAGGGGCAGGAGGGAAAAACGAGCTGGGAAGGCATGAAAGCCTCCTGCACCCACGGGGCTCCATGGGCTGGGAGAGCGGATGTAGGGATGTGCCCCTGCTCACAGGGGAGCCAGGTTGTTCTTTGGCTGCTCAAAAAGGTAAAAAGCCCAGAAGTTTCTCTCCCAAATTTGGGGCAGGGACACCTCATAGGACCTTTGGGGCTTCACCTCACACCTGAGGCTGATAGGACCAAAGCCAAGAAGTCCCACCTGAGCAATCCACTAGAAAAAGAAGAGAACAAAGGAGCTGATCGCTTTTGTGGGGTGTTTCAGCAGGAGCAAGAACCTCTCACACCTGGCTCGGGTTTTCTCTGTAAGAGTTTTGTTATTTTGCCTTTTATTAAACATTTTTCTGTTTCCAACGTTGCCACAGAACCCATCCTGCTATTTTTATGCCATTCTGGGTAGCTGGGCTATCTCAGGTGAGTGGGGCCCCCTTAGAGCTGATGAGACCTGGCTCTGAGAGCTCCCCCACTAGCGGGGAGCAGCAGCATTCCTGCCTGGCTGGGGAGGGATATCGGGATTGTGCAGCCTGGGAATGCCATTTGTCACCTGGGAATGCCATTTGTCACCTGGGAATGCCATTTGTCACCTGGGAATGCCTTTTGTCACCTGGGAATGGCATTTGTCACCTGGCTCCATCACAGCCAGTCAATAGGACACGGGCACACCAGGTGTCACCAGGGACCTGCTGCTGTCACCGCTGTCAATACTGCTCCATTTGGGACAGAGCCCTCCTGGAAACCCTCGTGTCCAGCACTCAGGTGCTTCCCGGATCCCGGGGCATCCTCCTCAGCTTATCAACCCCCCGGGCAGTGGAAAGCTCCCAGAGACTCCAGCGCAGCTTTGCTCCCTGGAAACCTCCCTGGGAGTGTGGCTGGGGGTGATGGAAGGGATGTCACCCCCTCGATGTGGGGTTTCCCCTCCCTTCCCTAAACAATTTGCACAAACCCCATCCAATTCCCATTTTAATTGACTTTTCCAGTCCCTTTCTTTGCATGGTTATGATGGATGCAGCTGAGGAGTCAGCAGATGGTGCTGGGAAGTGACAAATTAGTTACCAAGAAAGGTCACTTTTCCAAAGCACTAAACTTTCCCGTGTCTTGTCCCACTGTCCCTCCAAGACGTGTCTGGCTGGCAGCTTTCCATCCATCTGGGATGGAGCCTTCTGCCTCGGGAAGGACAACCTTCCAAATCAAACGGAGGGATGAAAATTAATCATATCTGTATTAGCTGCATGCAGCCTGCCAGCTTCACCTCTTAATTATGCAAGAGTGCTCCGACAGGAAGGAATCATGGAGCTGAAAATGAAGGATTGACTCCAGGTCTGGAAGCTCCGGGGCAGGTGGGAGCAACAGGCACCTCCCAGCTCTGGCTCGGCCCAGTCCATAAATGCAGCTTTTGGCACACCCTGCCTGCAAAACAAGGATAAATGAAAATAAAAAATCCCAGCTGGAGGTCTCCCTGCCAGCACTGTAATTCCAAAATTCCATCCTGCTGCATCCCTGGCACAGTTTGCAACCTGCAGCCCCTGAAACTCCTCTTTGGGCTCTGGTGCCAAATGGCAGCAGAGGTTAGAGGCTCCACAGAAACTCGATGTGCAGGATGGGTTTGAGTGCAGTTCTGCTTGTTCTGAAAGTGAAACGTTTGGCACAGCTGGGAGTGTTTTTCCCAGGAAAGTGGCAGTGGGAGTGCAGTCCATGGGGCCTGGTGGCAGTTCAGTGTCAAGGAGCACGGGGCAGAACGAGCTGCCCCTGGTGCCAGCAGCACCCAGAGCTCCTCTCCGTGTCTGTGCTCCCCCTCCGAGCTGCTCCAGGCTCGGGGTGTGTGGCAAAGGGGTGCAGGAGGGCAGGAGATCAGAGCCTGTGTGGAATTTGAGCCTGGGACGAGCACGTGGGGCGGTGGGGAGGAATAAAATCCCACCCGGGCAGGCACTGGGGGTTCCCAGTTCAGGGCTGAGCATCAGAGCTCCAAGAGCCACCAAGGGTCACATCCCCTTTCCCCCACACCCAACAACTGCTTGGATGGAGCTGGGAATGGGGGACAGGACTTTGTGCAGGGCCAGTTGCTCCCACAGCCCTGCCAGACCCAGCATTAGGCTTGGAAAAATCCCATCCCCTACCCCCAGTTCCCTTCCTGCAGCCCACAGGAATCCATTCTCACCCCACTCCCATGGAATTATTCTTGTTTAGGGTCAGATGGGTCCAAAACCTGGCACAGGATTGAGGGGCTGCAGTCACACAGCGAGGTCAGCGTGGGAAGGAGCTCGGTTTGGGCTCCCTGCTCAGGAAGCAGGAGCTGAAATCTCCTTCCCCCAGCCCAGACAGATCCTCCAGCTGCTGCCCCTGCATGGATGTGGCACAGATTTCACGGGCTCCTGAGGAATAAAGCACCAGTGGCAGATTTTAATGCAGTTTTCCAAATATTAATGCCAGATACACATTTGCAGAATCACAGGCTTCAAGCACGTGTTCGTTTGCAGCCTGAATATTTTAATGTGTGGATTTGCCCCTTCCTGTTCCCATCCCAGGGGGATTCCCCCCAGCTCTGGTGTAATTCCAGATAATTCCTGGCAATTCCTGCATGGACAAGGACCAATGAGAAGGATTCACCTCCAGCCCAGTTCAGCTCCTGGTTCTGACACCAAAGGGTGGTCTCAGATAACGGGGAATTTGTCTCCTGGAGTTTCTCCCTCTCCCACTCCGGAGGCTCCAGGGGCTGTGGGCACAGGGCAGGGCAGGTGAGGGGGAGGAGGGGAAGGTTTGGGGGAGCAGCAGAGGCTCAGGAGCCTGTCAGGGGCCATGATCTCATTTTTACCTCCTCTTGTGGCCTCTCTGCACCTGCAGCTCCCAGAGCTCCCTGAGGAGCAGCTCCAGGACTGGGATTTACAGCCCAAAATTCACACCAAAGCCTCTCTGGAAACCAGCCCTGAGGTGATCTGTGCACCCCAAAACTGGGGAAATTCTGCCTGTTGCCTCAGTTTTCCATTAAATACTAAAAGAGAGGGAAAATTGTTTTCTGGACACAGCCTGGGTGGATTTGGCTTCTCTACAAGAGCTGGAGGGGACAGGCACTGACCAAAATATCCTCCCCCATAACAGTCCTCTTTCACTGGGATTAAAAATAAAACCAAAACATTTTTTAAAATCCCTTTTTCTAATCAAATATATGTCTGGGCTTATAAAAACTTTCTCTTCTGTCAAATAAGGAAAGAAATAAACAGGAGAAAAATGTTTCCTTGCCTCGTTTCTCTACATTTTTGGTCACTCCTTTGCCACCCTCTCCCCGATCTGGAAGAAGTGAAGAGAGAAAGGAGAGGAGGTGAGAAAACACGACGGGATGCAGCTCAGCTGTTCCCATTTTGGTTTTCAAATCCCAGCCACCCTCTTTTCACTTGAGGGATCAGGAATATTTTTAGGAATGGTACAAAATGCAGCCTCACAGCCAGGGAGGGGATGGGGCTGCTTTGTCCCATGGGGCTGGGTGATGTCCCTGGGCACCCCACTGTCCTTTTGGGGTGCTGTGACCCCAGGAGGTGATGGGACAGCCCAGCCAAGCCCTGGGCTGAGCTCAGAGGCAGGGAAATCACTCAGATTTCAGCCAAAGAGATCCCTGCCCTGCTCACAGGGGATATTGATGTGCTTTGATGAGGAGGAATTAAGCTTTTCCACACTCCAGGCACCCTCTGACCTTTCATTCCCTCCTTCCCCTGCCCTGCTCCTGTACCAAACACCCGTGGATCAGGTTGAGCCCTGCAAGACACCACCAAGGCAGCAGAAAAAGCCCCAAATGGATTTTGGGGGGCTGCTCAGAGCATCCTATCAGCAGGAGGAGGATGGGTGATATTCCTGCTCCCCCATGGGATGCTCAGGTAAGGCTGGGCTGGCTGCAGGCAGGGGGGAAGGGGAGGTGGGAGCAGGACCAGGCTCACCAGGGACAGTGGCCACTCCTGGGCCCACCGAGGGGGAAGGAGGGGCAGGGAAAACTGCTGGGGGGAGAAAAGAAAAGAAAAGAAAAGAAAAGAAAAGAAAAGAAAAGAAAAGAAAAGAAAAGAAAAGAAAAGAAAAGAAAAGAAAAGAAAAGAAAAGAAAAGAAAGAAAAGAAAAGCAGGGAAAACAATTGGGGGAAGAAAAGGAGGGAAAGAAAGAAGAGAAGGGAAAGAGGGGCAGGGAAAAGAATTGCGAGGGAAGAAAAGTAGGGAAAGAAAAGGAGGAAAATAAAGGGAAAGAAGAACAGGGAAAACAACTGCAGGGGAAGAAAAGGAGGGAAAGAAAGAGAAGAGAAAGAAGAGCAGGGAAAACATTTGGGGGGAAGAAAAGGAGGGGAAAAAAAGAGAGGGAAAGAAGGAGAGGGAAAACAAGTAGGGGGAGGATAAAAGGAGAGAAAGAAGCAAAGAGGGGGAAAAAGAAGAGCAGGGAAAACAATTGTGGGGGAAGAAAAGGAGGGAAAGAAAGAAGAAAAGGGAAAGAAGGGCAGGGAAAACAGTTGGGGGGGAAAAGAGGAGGGGAAAAAAAAGAGAGAGAAAGAAGGGCAAGGAAAACAAGCAGAAGGAAGAAGAAGAGGAAAAGAAAGAAAAGAGGAGGGAAAGAAGGGCAAGGAAAACAATTGGGGAGGAGAATAAAAGGAGGGAAAGAAAGAAGAGGGGGGACAGAAGGGGTCCAGGCATCGCTGTGCTCAGCAGTGCCAGCTGCCAGCAGATTTCCCAAGACTGCCTGATGCCAGATTCCCAGGATTTATTGGTGCTCTCACTGGAGCCTCCCTGTTCATCCCAGCACCCCTCAGCAATCAGTGGCCATTTATCTGCCACAGAGGAGAAGGGTTCTGGCTCTCAAGGCACCAATTCATCCTGGGAGGAACAAGGAGGCAGAGCTGGATGGCTTCAGGGTGAAAAAGAGACTCACATGTGGCAGGTCAGCGAGCTCCCAGTGAGGGATCCCGGGAGAGACTGGGGAGAAGGAACAGCAGCACATCCATCCCAGCTGGGATGTGGGGAAAACAGGATGGAAAATTGTGAGAGCAGCAGAAAGATCTGCAGAGCCTCGGGGCTGTGCAGCCAGGCCTGGCCCCAGCGCCGGGCTCACTTTTGATAAAATGCCCGTTTCATCCGCGGATATTTTGCTTAGGCGTGGAACAGCAACCTCAGCGAAAGCCTCTCAACCACAAAGGCTTTAGAGGGCTAAACAGTAAAGATTGGGAATTAAGGAGAATAAATATTAATGAAAGGGGAGGGAAAATGCATCATTCCTCCAGACAGCCCTGCCTGTGCTCCTCTGCACGGGGCTGTTTGTGGCTCTCTGGAGCAGGAGCTGCACATGCTGGGATGGAGCTGCAGCAGGAGCCACACAGAGCCTGGAGAGAGCCCATACCCACAGGAGAGGGAAAAGGGAGCAGGGATTGCCCAAAAAAAGGGCCAAAATGGGATTGAACGTGCAGCAAACCCTGGGCTGGTGTCAGTGGCTGTGGGTCAAGCGCAGAGCGGCGCAGCCGGAGCCAGCACTGTTACATAAAGGGATGGGGAGCAGCCCGGCCTGGGCTGGATGGAGGAAATGAATCCAATTACAGGATGAAGGGCACAGGGAGAGGATGGACACATTTGGTCTGGAGCAAATCCCTAAAAGGCTTTAAAGCAGGGATGGCAAGAAGAACGAGCCGCGGTGCAGGACACGCAGCCACCACCGAGAGGAGTTGGGGCCTTGGAATTGGGCAGGAGGCAGGAATGGAGCTCTGCACCTGGCTGAGGGACAAACACGGCCAGGGTGTGGTTCTTCTGGGAGCTGGGCCACCAGTTTGGCTCTTCCTGGGGCTGTTGGAGNGAGGGAAGAAAAGTAGGGAAAGAAAAGGAGGAAAATAAAGGGAAAGAAGAACAGGGAAAACAACTGCAGGGGAAGAAAAGGAGGGAAAGAAAGAGAAGAGAAAGAAGAGCAGGGAAAACATTTGGGGGGAAGAAAAGGAGGGGAAAAAAAGAGAGGGAAAGAAGGAGAGGGAAAACAAGTAGGGGGAGGATAAAAGGAGAGAAAGAAGCAAAGAGGGGGAAAAAGAAGAGCAGGGAAAACAATTGTGGGGGAAGAAAAGGAGGGAAAGAAAGAAGAGAAGGGAAAGAGGGGCAGGGAAAAGAATTGCGAGGGAAGAAAAGTAGGGAAAGAAAAGGAGGAAAATAAAGGGAAAGAAGAACAGGGAAAACAACTGCAGGGGAAGAAAAGGAGGGAAAGAAAGAGAAGAGAAAGAAGAGCAGGGAAAACATTTGGGGGGAAGAAAAGGAGGGGAAAAAAAGAGAGGGAAAGAAGGAGAGGGAAAACAAGTAGGGGGAGGATAAAAGGAGAGAAAGAAGCAAAGAGGGGGAAAAAGAAGAGCAGGGAAAACAATTGTGGGGGAAGAAAAGGAGGGAAAGAAAGAGAAGAGAAAGAAGAGAAGGGAAAACATGGGGGGGGAAGAAAAGGAGGGGAAAAAAAGAGAGGGAAAGAAGGAGAGGGAAAACAAGTAGGGGGAGGATAAAAGGAGAGAAAGAAGCAAAGAGGGGGAAAAAGAAGAGCAGGGAAAACAATTGTGGGGGAAGAAAAGGAGGGAAAGAAAGAAGAAAAGGGAAAGAAGGGCAGGGAAAACAGTTGGGGGGGAAAAGAGGAGGGGAAAAAAAAGAGAGAGAAAGAAGGGCAAGGAAAACAAGCAGAAGGAAGAAGAAGAGGAAAAGAAAGAAAAGAGGAGGGAAAGAAGGGCAAGGAAAACAATTGGGGAGGAGAATAAAAGGAGGGAAAGAAAGAAGAGGGGGGACAGAAGGGGTCCAGGCATCGCTGTGCTCAGCAGTGCCAGCTGCCAGCAGATTTCCCAAGACTGCCTGATGCCAGATTCCCAGGATTTATTGGTGCTCTCACTGGAGCCTCCCTGTTCATCCCAGCACCCCTCAGCAATCAGTGGCCATTTATCTGCCACAGAGGAGAAGGGTTCTGGCTCTCAAGGCACCAATTCATCCTGGGAGGAACAAGGAGGCAGAGCTGGATGGCTTCAGGGTGAAAAAGAGACTCACATGTGGCAGGTCAGCGAGCTCCCAGTGAGGGATCCCGGGAGAGACTGGGGAGAAGGAACAGCAGCACATCCATCCCAGCTGGGATGTGGGGAAAACAGGATGGAAAATTGTGAGAGCAGCAGAAAGATCTGCAGAGCCTCGGGGCTGTGCAGCCAGGCCTGGCCCCAGCGCCGGGCTCACTTTTGATAAAATGCCCGTTTCATCCGCGGATATTTTGCTTAGGCGTGGAACAGCAACCTCAGCGAAAGCCTCTCAACCACAAAGGCTTTAGAGGGCTAAACAGTAAAGATTGGGAATTAAGGAGAATAAATATTAATGAAAGGGGAGGGAAAATGCATCATTCCTCCAGACAGCCCTGCCTGTGCTCCTCTGCACGGGGCTGTTTGTGGCTCTCTGGAGCAGGAGCTGCACATGCTGGGATGGAGCTGCAGCAGGAGCCACACAGAGCCTGGAGAGAGCCCATACCCACAGGAGAGGGAAAAGGGAGCAGGGATTGCCCAAAAAAAGGGCCAAAATGGGATTGAACGTGCAGCAAACCCTGGGCTGGTGTCAGTGGCTGTGGGTCAAGCGCAGAGCGGCGCAGCCGGAGCCAGCACTGTTACATAAAGGGATGGGGAGCAGCCCGGCCTGGGCTGGATGGAGGAAATGAATCCAATTACAGGATGAAGGGCACAGGGAGAGGATGGACACATTTGGTCTGGAGCAAATCCCTAAAAGGCTTTAAAGCAGGGATGGCAAGAAGAACGAGCCGCGGTGCAGGACACGCAGCCACCACCGAGAGGAGTTGGGGCCTTGGAATTGGGCAGGAGGCAGGAATGGAGCTCTGCACCTGGCTGAGGGACAAACACGGCCAGGGTGTGGTTCTTCTGGGAGCTGGGCCACCAGTTTGGCTCTTCCTGGGGCTGTTGGAGNGGAGGGAAAGAAAGAAGAGAAGGGAAAGAGGGGCAGGGAAAAGAATTGCGAGGGAAGAAAAGTAGGGAAAGAAAAGGAGGAAAATAAAGGGAAAGAAGAACAGGGAAAACAACTGCAGGGGAAGAAAAGGAGGGAAAGAAAGAGAAGAGAAAGAAGAGCAGGGAAAACATTTGGGGGGAAGAAAAGGAGGGGAAAAAAAGAGAGGGAAAGAAGGAGAGGGAAAACAAGTAGGGGGAGGATAAAAGGAGAGAAAGAAGCAAAGAGGGGGAAAAAGAAGAGCAGGGAAAACAATTGTGGGGGAAGAAAAGGAGGGAAAGAAAGAAGAGAAGGGAAAGAGGGGCAGGGAAAAGAATTGCGAGGGAAGAAAAGTAGGGAAAGAAAAGGAGGAAAATAAAGGGAAAGAAGAACAGGGAAAACAACTGCAGGGGAAGAAAAGGAGGGAAAGAAAGAGAAGAGAAAGAAGAGCAGGGAAAACATTTGGGGGGAAGAAAAGGAGGGGAAAAAAAGAGAGGGAAAGAAGGAGAGAGAAAACAAGTAGGGGGAGGATAAAAGGAGAGAAAGAAGCAAAGAGGGGGAAAAAGAAGAGCAGGGAAAACAATTGTGGGGGAAGAAAAGGAGGGAAAGAAAGAAGAAAAGGGAAAGAAGGGCAGGGAAAACAGTTGGGGGGGAAAAGAGGAGGGGAAAAAAAAGAGAGAGAAAGAAGGGCAAGGAAAACAAGCAGAAGGAAGAAGAAGAGGAAAAGAAAGAAAAGAGGAGGGAAAGAAGGGCAAGGAAAACAATTGGGGAGGAGAATAAAAGGAGGGAAAGAAAGAAGAGGGGGGACAGAAGGGGTCCAGGCATTGCTGTGCTCAGCAGTGCCAGCTGCCAGCAGATTTCCCAAGACTGCCTGATGCCAGATTCCCAGGATTTATTGGTGCTCTCACTGGAGCCTCCCTGTTCATCCCAGCACCCCTCAGCAATCAGTGGCCATTTATCTGCCACAGAGGAGAAGGGTTCTGGCTCTCAAGGCACCAATTCATCCTGGGAGGAACAAGGAGGCAGAGCTGGATGGCTTCAGGGTGAAAAAGAGACTCACATGTGGCAGGTCAGCGAGCTCCCAGTGAGGGATCCCGGGAGAGACTGGGGAGAAGGAACAGCAGCACATCCATCCCAGCTGGGATGTGGGGAAAACAGGATGGAAAATTGTGAGAGCAGCAGAAAGATCTGCAGAGCCTCGGGGCTGTGCAGCCAGGCCTGGCCCCAGCGCCGGGCTCACTTTTGATAAAATGCCCGTTTCATCCGCGGATATTTTGCTTAGGCGTGGAACAGCAACCTCAGCGAAAGCCTCTCAACCACAAAGGCTTTAGAGGGCTAAACAGTAAAGATTGGGAATTAAGGAGAATAAATATTAATGAAAGGGGAGGGAAAATGCATCATTCCTCCAGACAGCCCTGCCTGTGCTCCTCTGCACGGGGCTGTTTGTGGCTCTCTGGAGCAGGAGCTGCACATGCTGGGATGGAGCTGCAGCAGGAGCCACACAGAGCCTGGAGAGAGCCCATACCCACAGGAGAGGGAAAAGGGAGCAGGGATTGCCCAAAAAAAGGGCCAAAATGGGATTGAACGTGCAGCAAACCCTGGGCTGGTGTCAGTGGCTGCGGGTCAAGCGCAGAGCGGCGCAGCCGGAGCCAGCACTGTTACATAAAGGGATGGGGAGCAGCCCGGCCTGGGCTGGATGGAGGAAATGAATCCAATTACAGGATGAAGGGCACAGGGAGAGGATGGACACATTTGGTCTGGAGCAAATCCCTAAAAGGCTTTAAAGCAGGGATGGCAAGAAGAACGAGCCGCGGTGCAGGACACGCAGCCACCACCGAGAGGAGTTGGGGCCTTGGAATTGGGCAGGAGGCAGGAATGGAGCTCTGCACCTGGCTGAGGGACAAACACGGCCAGGGTGTGGTTCTTCTGGGAGCTGGGCCACCAGTTTGGCTCTTCCTGGGGCTGTTGGAGAGAGGAGCCAGCCCAGGCAGCAGGGAGCAGCCCTGCTGGAAAGAGGAAACAAGCAGGCAACCCCCAAATTTCCTCCGTGCTGATTCCCGTAAGATTATAACCCAGCTGCCCGTGTCACAGCAGGCTCCAGACTTCCACTGAGAAAACTAAGGGCTTGTATTAGAAAGAGAAAAAAAAAAAAAAAAACAAAATAACCCACTTATGACAAAACGAAGCAGCAAGTGCAAGGCTACGTCGG
>WEZZ01005949.1:61882-75578 GCA_013400585.1 Chloropsis cyanopogon
AACTAAGGGCTTGTATAAAAAAAAAAAAAAAAAAAAAAAAAACCAAATTGACCCAGTTATGACAAAACGAAGCAGCACGTTCACGGCATCGCCGTGGAAGCCCATGAGCAGCCACAACAAGGCCCTCGGGAGTAACAGGATTCCACTTCAAATCAGATTTACAAATTAAAAATAAAAGAGCTGGATTATTTCTGTGCGCCTGAACCCCCTTTCCTGGCTGCTCAGCCGGGCTCAAGTGGACACTGCAGGGTGGGGAGGGGTGGCATGCACACGAATCCCTCAGGAATTCGGGAAAAGCTTTTCCTTTGCCTCTCTGAATTTGCACTCAAGCACCTGCCCCATATCAGGCAGAAGAGGAAATCCCTGACCCCCATCTCCCCATGCCCAACCCCTCAGAGAACCCAGAAACCAAAGCCCAGAACCCAGAAACCAAAGCCCAGAACCCAGAAACCAGCCCAAAATCCAGCCTGGATCCAGTTTGCACGGTGGGAAGATCAGAGCGGCGCTTTTGCCGTGCAGAGCAGGACTCGCTCCAGGCTGAGCGCGGGAGCGGTGCCGGAGCTGCCGGGATTTGCCGGCTGTGCCGGCTGCTCCTCGCTGCAGGGCTGGGGGCACTGTCTTGCACACCTGCCCACTCTGCCACAGCCCCGGGTTGTCACCGAGGGAGAAGTGTTGACAGCACCACACGGAGCGGAGCAGGCTCGCAGCTGAGCCAGGATTGCTCAGCTCCTTGGCAGGGAAATGACAGGGCCCCAAGAGTGCCTGTCTCTCCGAGGAAATCCTACAGACATTACCTGCATCGGCAGCGCGAGGAAAAGGCTGGGAGCTGACAGAGCGCGCAGATACCGATGCCTGATGGATTTTTGGTTTTCACATATTTTCTTCATATCCCCCTTTTTCATGATTATCTTCGTGTAGCCTTAGGTATCCTAGGGGCTTTTGGCCCACATTCTTGTAAGTTTCTAATTTGATAATTGGCTTAGGCCAGAGACTAAACATCTCCACTTTTCATGAGTTTAGGCGTCAGGGCCCAAGACCCAAAGTCCTCTCCAGAACATGTTCTGTAAACTAAGGGAGACCTACCCCGGGACAGAGTAGAGAGAACATTCCTTAAAAGAGGGGCTTCTCTCAGCCTCCCATTAGGGACACCTGTGATAGGTATGCTAATATCCAAGATTTATGATTATAATAGGAGGAGGATTGGGGAGCTAAGGGTTGGTTCCCTGCATCGACCCAGGGAGGGCATTGCTGCAGAAATGCTTCTACCTGAAAAACCTCAATAAATCAAGGTAAAATCCCTTTTTACCCTCTAACTGTGTTTGACTTTCAATTCTAAGCCCAGATTTAAGGCATCAATACCAGAAGAGGCTGGCATGGGGGAGCTCTCCCCACATCCCAGCTGCTTTATGGCTTGGGGGCAGAGCCTGAGCAGCATGGAGATGGAGAACCTGCATGGAAAACGGGAGCTGGGGTCCTTCCTGCTCAAATTTTGTGCATGAAAGACAGAAGACAGCCTGCTGTGCACTCTTATTTTTTGGGACAGAAGCAAGGGCACCTCCCCATGCGCACCCAGCCCCTGCCCTGGGTGGGTGCCCAGGGCATGGCCACAGAGCCACAGAGCCACAGAGCCACCAGCCATGGCCAGGTAATCCCTGCTGGGGGAGGGCCGGCCCAGCGAACCCAATTGGAAATACATCAGTGTCCTCCTTCTCCCTGCCACACGTTTAAATCTATTTGATCCACTCTAATGGATTGATCTACAAGTTTGTGCACACACATCCTGCTTTGGACGGGCTGCTGGCAGCGCCTCGCCCATCACGGCCTGTCAGCTCCACTCAGCCTCACCTCCAGCGCAGAGCGAATCCAATTACAGGATAAAGGGTTTTCTTCCCCTCCATATGGTCTCTATAACGCTCTGGCTTTATCTTGCCTTAACCCCTTTCCTGGCGAGGGAGCTCACAAGCCCGGCCTAAGCGGCTCAGCGCCGCGGCCCTGGGTGGCTGCTATGTGATACGGGAAACGGGGTCTTCCCAGGGCACCAGAGGCACATTCCTCCCTCTTTTCCTGCCCCCTGGGGAGGAATGAGCCCCCACGGGAGGGAGATTCAGGGCAGTGCTGGTTACAAAACCAGCCAGAAGCACAGGAGTGAGCTCGGCCGCGCAGAGTTGTGCTCACAGCCGGGGTTCACGGGGCTGTGCGTCAGCCCAGCACCAGGAGCTCAGCACAGATGTTCCCTTCACGACTGATTTGTTGTGCTTTTGCATTTCCCTCCACCTCGCTCTGCCAGGTGTTCCCTGGGTGCCCCTGGGCAAGTGGCTCCTGTGGCTCCTGTGCCCAGCAGGGCTGAGGGCTCCGGGAGCCCCACTCCCCCGTGTGAGCTCTGCCTGTGCTGATCCCTGTGAACCAGGCGTGTCGGCTCTGTGCAAGCCGGTTATTTGATTATAATTATCATCCCTTGCTTTACACAGGACATGAAAGCCCAGAGCAGCTCAGGGCCTCGTCACGCCGCGCGCGAACAAACAAAGAGCGAGAGACAATCCCAGCTCAAAGTGCTTGGCAAAGCAGGAAAACCTGTGAGGGGCAAGAAAAGCTTTTTCTGGAGGACAAACACAGAGCAGCAAAGCTCTCCTCCTGCTTTAGGCAGGGCCTGGAATTTGCTGTTGTCATAGAGTCAGCGCAGAAAACAGCCGGGAGCTCTCCAGGAGAGAGAGCAGCTCATAAACTTTCCCTGCTAAGAGGCACCAAATTAAAGCCATCTCTGTGACAGGGCTGCAGCAGGAGCCGAGGTGGCATTCAGGACACGTCCTGGAGGGACCAGCCACCCTCACCGGTGTCATTTCCCTGCTCTGGGTTTACTCGAGGCCTTGGCCATTGCTCCGGCTGTGCTGACCTGCCCAGAGCTCTAAATCCACTGGCCTCGGGGCAGTGACCCAAGGGGACACGTCCGTGAGGACAGCTGGGAGGGGACAGCTCTCTTACAAAGCACAGGTGGCTCAGGCAGCTCCCAAAAAAGGGGAAGGGCCTGGTCCAGGCCTTGTTGATGGTTGGTTGAAACCCTCTCGGTCCAGTTTGTCGTTGTGGCGCATAGAATGAGGGGAAGAAACTCTGAGTTTTAAGAAAATCAGAAGGCTCTTTATTAAAAAATCCATTCCTTTTTAGAGGGTCTTTAGCTAACAGCTACTTGATTGGTCAAATGACACAACGCCTCTCTGCCACCGTTGGGTGAGATAGAGCGTATTTTGAAAACACACACAAGAAAATAACAAACCAAAGTGAACAAACAGCACCTGTTATTTTGAGAACAAAAGGTGCTTACAAAACTTCTATCAATCTCTTCCTGAGAATACGAAAGGCCTACAAAGCTCTTCTCTAAAAAGGAAAAATGTTTTTCCTTGGGAAAATCCAAGCCTGGTGCTGGATTTCTCTTAGATTCACCAAATGTCAGGCCCACACCAGCTGTCCCTTTGAAAGGTGACTGGGGACCACCCATGAAGCCAAATCTCCTCCACACTCAGCTGCCAGGGTGAGTGGGGAGGATCTGCTGAGCCAGGAAAGGTCCCTCTCCCAAAAAGTGCGGCTCCAGACACAATGCCCCTCTTCCCCCCACAGCTTCCTTTGCACCACTCTTGACTTTAGAAGACGGCAAGACACCCCAAAGGGGTGTCAGGAAGGGATGAGAGGTGACAATTAACTTTCCCATGGGATACCCGTGTCCTCATGAAAAACCTTGGAGTAGCAGCAGAGCTTTGGGATGCTGCTGGTGCTGGCAGCAAAGCCTAAATGTTTTTGAAGTGGAATATTGGAGCTGAAGACTTGCTGTCTCTGTTGAAGGTGGGCCACCACAGTGACAAATTGGAGCTGGAGAGAGTTGCTTTCTCCCCCAGGAGCTGGGAGGTACACACTGGAATTGAGATGGATGCACAACTGGTTTTGTGGATTAGAATTTCTGGGATCTCCTTTGATATTCAACTCATTCTGCAACAATGTGCCAAATTTTTGTACATCTGGAGCCTGACTATGGCCAGGAGAGGCAGGGAATTCCTCCAGGGGAAGCTCTGTGAGAGGCAGGGCCGTGGCACTCCTCCACTTTCCGCTCATCCCCCCGAGGAAGACCTGGACCAGGAATTTGGTGCCTGCTGGTTTCGCGGTGCGATGATTCCAAGAGGCACGTCCATCCCGAGGGGAGCCCTCGTCCCGGGGCACCTGAGGCTGGCCTGACCCACTTCCCTGCACCATGTCCTACTTCTGCTCCCACTGGGTCTGCGCAGGTTGATCAGGGATTAGGAGCCATCCATCCCAACACCCCTGAGCCTTCCGCTCCCGGCCTCCAGCTCGGAGACGCTCCAGGCGTGCAGGAGACCTCATTCATCCCATGGGACAACGCTGATTTTTCCATGGGCCGTGCCTTGAGGAGGAGGAGGAGGAGGCGCAGCTTACCTCGTTATCCGATCAGCTCCCTTAACGCCCCACATCCCCAGGATTAAGGGAAGAGCTTCCCTAAGGCGCCTTAGGCAGGTCCCCTGGAGAAGGAGCACCCATGACCCAGAAGGAAGAAATGGGGAAGAAGAACTTGGACGAGATGGAGCTTTGGCACTGGCCCTGCTGGGAAGGGTTTCCCAGGCTGGTGTGGGCTGGGATGGGGATCCCACACTCCGTGCTGGGAGCCTGGGAAAAGCTCCCTTCCATCCCTCTGCCTCTCCCAGGCTGTGCTGGTCTCTCTGCAGGGAGCTCAGGACATCTTTGCTGTCCTTTGCCCCGTGGCACAACCAGGGGTGTGATCAGGGTCACACAACCAAGAGCCCTGCCCCAAAATGCTACATTTACCAAAAATTTACCAACTGCATTACCTTTGGGATGGGAAGTGGCTTCCCCTCCTACCTTTGCCCAGCTCCAGGCCCTTGGCTGTGTCAGCAGAGCCTGGATTCGCTCTGGGTTGCAGACCCCAGCAGCCCCGACACTCAACCAGGCACCTGAAACAGAGCCCAGCCAGCAGGTCAGACCCACAAAGCTCAGTCCAGTCTTCCCCCAGTGACCTCCCCAAGGTCAGTGGGGCACAGCTGGCCACTCCCCAGTCCCCAAGTGGCCTCACAGGGTCCTCCAGCCGCCCAGGGACCCCCCAAACCTGTGACACACTGTGGACCCCAGCCCAGCCCCACAACCACATTGGCGACTCCCAAACTCCCCTCTGCTCCTCCCACCTTTGCCCCTCTTCCCAAGCGCTCCCCACCCCATCCCTTCCTGCCCCCAACACCTTAAACAACATTAAACACTTAATGGCAATTAATACTCTTTAATGCAGGTTTTGGGGCCAACTGGCTGCTTAGAGGGTGCTTAAACCATCAACCCCTCTCAATCCCGTTGCCCTTGTCACACAAAGTTAGCCGAGCCCCTCGTCAGCCTCCCCCCTCCCTGGAGGAGGCCGGAGGGTATAAAACCACCCCGGGGCGCGGCACCGCCAGCCCCCGGCGCGGCGCAGGGCAGGGCACCACCTCCATCCCCCTCGACTTTTGCTGCTCCTTGTAATTCATTCATTTTTTTAGGTTGGAGGGGAATCCCCTCACAGCGTTGGGAGGGGGTGGGGCTTCCCTTTTTTAATTAATCAGGGTGGGAACGCGATTCATTGCAGAAAACCCCTGTGGCAGAGCAGCTCCCGCAGCCAGGGCAGGATGAACGGGACGGAGGGGGTCAATTTTTACGTGCCTATGTCCAACAAGACGGGGGTGGTGCGGAGCCCCTTCGAGTACCCGCAGTACTACCTGGCCGAGCCCTGGAAATACCGCCTCGTGTGCTGCTACATCTTCTTCCTCATCTCCACCGGCTTCCCCATCAACTTCCTCACCCTCCTGGTCACCTTCAAGCACAAGAAGCTCCGGCAGCCCCTCAACTACATCCTGGTCAACCTGGCGGTGGCTGACCTGTTCATGGCCTGCTTTGGTTTCACCGTCACCTTCTACACCGCCTGGAACGGCTACTTCGTGTTCGGCCCCATCGGCTGCGCCGTGGAGGGATTCTTTGCCACGCTGGGAGGTAAGGGCTGGGAATGGGGGCTTGGGGTTTTCCTTCTCCACGGCTCTGGGAGTCCTGTTCCACCCCTTCATGGCACTGTTGGGATGTGCAGCATCGTTCCCCCTCGTGTGGGGCTTGCCCTGCACTTAAAACTGGGGAGGAAAACAGATTTCTGCGTGTTTGAGCTCGATAGCAAGAAGCCTCCAGGGCATCGTGGCAGGGAAAGGAAGCCTGGGAAGGGATCCTCGTTTGCAGGATCCAGCCTGGGGTCACCTGGCCCTGCTGGTCACTGGGGGTGCCACGCCAAGGTGGTCACCAGAGACCTGCCAGGGATGACCACAGCATGTTCCTGAATCAACGCCAAGCAGCTCGGACCCANTGCCACGCCAAGGTGGTCACCAAAGACCTGCCAGGGATGACCACAGCGTGTTCCTGAATCAACGCCAAGCAGCTCGGACCAAGCACAGGCTTGGACTTGATCACCTCAGAGGTCTTTTCCCAACCTTCATGACTCCATGATTATTCTTTTGCCCAAAGGTTTCCCTTTTTGGGGAGATGGAGGGTTAAGAAGGGGAAGAGAAATCCCTCAGGAAGGGAACCCCAGGGAAGAGCCGGAGGCGGGGAGAGATGAGAGGGCTCAGAGCTTATCCAGGGGCAAAAGGAAGGGGAGGAGGATCCAGGGTGGTTCCCAGGCTCTGCAGGGATGGCTCAGCTCTGTCCCAGCTGCCCCAGATTTGGGTGCCCTTGGGATTTTCCTTGAGGCATTTCTCAGGGACACTGCCAACACTTTGCCCTGCGGAAAAACAGGGAGAATTCACTCAGCAGCCGGAGCCCACGCAGCCAGCCTGCCCACACCACACCTCGTGATGGATCTGACAGCCACCAGTCCTTGCTGGAGAGACCCAGAGCCACCACAGGGACTTTGCTTTCCCTCCCCTAAACGGGGCCATTTCCCACAATGATGCTGCTCTGAAAATAGGCATTTTAAAAATACGGATATTCTGCCAAAGGCACAGCTGAATGTCCTGGTCCAAGCCAAGGAGCAAGGAAAGGCTTGGTTTTGGGGTCAGAAGATCCCAAAGTCTGCCCCATCCCTGCTCAGTGAGCCTTGGGCAGCATTATTTTGCCTTTCCAATGTTTGTACCTCTCAGAGGAGGAGGAGGAGGAGGCTCCTGTTCCCAGGGAAGGAAGTTGGCTGGGATGCAGCGGCTGTGTGAGCAGCAGGTCCCCAGCGAATCCCAGCACAGGGTGTCGTTATCAGCAGCTTATCACAGCTGGGGGCATTAGCAGGCTTACAGCACCGACTAAACGCTCCTAAATCCCCTGAAGTTTAATTATCCCTCATAAATACATGTGCACGTTTCCCACCCACACAGTCCCCCCTTCCCCGCACCTCCCCCGATCCAGCAGAAGGCTCGTGAAATGCACATTTAAAGGAATCAACAGGTTTGGAGGCATCTGGCAGCATTGCCGGGAATTGTGCTTCCCCACGCCCAGGTGGGATTCACCCCCTCGATTCTTCATTTATTAAAACCCCTCCGCCCCCAGCATCCCCTCAGCTCCCAGAGTTCTGCACATTACGGGTGGAGGATTCCCAGTTTTCCAGCAGGATGCTGCTCATCCCACGCTGATCCCTTTGCTCTCCTCTGGAAGCACCAAGGGAAGGTGGAGCCCAGAGGGGCTCTGACCACTCCGTGGGCTCTCCCTCTCCTCCCCGCAGGCCAGGTCGCCCTGTGGTCCCTGGTTGTCCTGGCCATCGAGCGCTACATCGTCATCTGCAAGCCCATGGGCAACTTCCGCTTCTCCGCCAGCCACGCCATGGTGGGCATTGCTTTCACCTGGGTCATGGCCATTTCCTGCGCCGCCCCGCCGCTCTTCGGCTGGTCCAGGTGAGTCCCAGGATCCCCAGCAGCTCCCAGATCCCGCCATCCCTGCACGGAGAGCAGGTGGCTCCCACCAGGGAAGTGCTCGACCTTGGAGGAGGGAAATGAATGTCTTGTTCCCCTGGGAGAGAGGGAGTGTCACAGCAAGCTGACACTGCGTGCTCGAGTGCACCCAAACCACGTGTGCCACCCTTCCAGCATCCCCCATCCTCAGGGAATTCCATCCCTGTTGCCCCAAGGAACGTCCTGGAGCAGATCCCAACCTTTCTCCCTGCCAGGTACATCCCGGAGGGGATGCAGTGCTCCTGCGGGCCCGACTACTACACCCACAACCCCGACTTCCACAACGAGTCCTACGTGCTCTACATGTTCGTCATCCACTTCATCATCCCCGTCGTCATCATCTTCTTCTCCTACGGGCGCCTCGTTTGCAAAGTCCGGGAGGTAACGGCCGGAGGGAACAGATGGGGACAGGGCAGGTGGCTTGGGCAGGATGGGGGACATGGCTTGGGGGTGGAGAGCTGCCCCTCAGCACCCTCTGTGTCCCACAGGCAGCTGCCCAGCAGCAGGAATCGGCCACCACCCAGAAGGCGGAGAAGGAGGTGACGCGGATGGTGATCCTCATGGTGCTGGGCTTCATGCTGGCCTGGACGCCCTACGCCGTGGTGGCGTTCTGGATCTTCACCAACAAGGGCGCCGACTTCACGGCCACGCTGATGGCGGTGCCTGCCTTCTTCTCCAAGAGCTCCTCCCTCTACAACCCCATCATCTACGTGCTCATGAACAAACAGGTGAGATGCCTCAGGGCCGGGCAGCATGTCTGGGGGCTCCACGGGCGCGTTGCTCCTTCCCACGAGGGGTTGGATCCCAGCCCATCCAGGGACTCCTGGTCCCATAGCGCGTCCCTGCTGGCCCCCAGCGCCACCATTGTCATTTCTCTCCCCTCCCCAGTTCCGTAACTGCATGATCACCACAATCTGCTGCGGCAAGAACCCCTTTGGGGATGAAGACACCTCCTCCACCGTATCCCAGAGCAAGACCGAGGTCTCCTCTGTCTCCTCCAGCCAAGTATCACCCGCATAGAGCATGGACAGTTTGAACTGGGGTGACCTGCCAAGCTCGGGGACCCAGACAGACGCCCCACAGCCGCTCCCTCGTGCCCCGGCCCCCTCCCCTGCAGGGGAATTTAGCTGTGCCTGTCCTGCCCTAGCGTCCCCTGTGCACACCCCACCCCACACACCCATGGGGACCCACATGTGGCACTCTGAGCTCTGCCACTCCGAGCCCGGGGAGCCCAGGGCCCTGCCCCAGCTCCCAGGAGCGCGTCACCTCGGGGGGACTGTCCCTACCTGTCCCCATCGGGTTTGAACAGCAGCGGTTGGTGGGGACCCCAAACCTTTTCCTGCCTGAATCCTGCTACCTGCCAGCATCGCCCTTCCCTGGGCTCCAGGGGGTGTCACAGGAGCATCCAGGCCTCATTTGCAAAAATCTAAATATTCTGGCAAAGCCCCAGGAGCAGGACCCTGTGGCTGAGGTGGCCTCACCTGCCCCTCACCAGGACCTGAGCCCAGGGCTCTCTGGAGCCACACTCCTGCCAGGATTCCCACCAGGAATCGATTCCTGCACTCTCTATAAATCAATATAACAAACGAAGCCACGAGCAGGCTCCGCTTCCAGCCCAAATCCCTCTATCCCCAAGACAACACTGTAGATATATTTTTTTGTCTTGGAACCTGTAAATATTTGCTCACATCCTTTGAAATCTCTATCCCTCTCAGCCCTTTTCTTTCTCCTCCTCTTCCTGACTCTGAAGCAGAGAAATTCCCCTTCCACCTCTGCTCTGGCTGGACAGGCACGAAAAACCCTGGAGGGTGGGGCCAGGACCCGAGCGCTTTCCTGTACATATTTTATAAATAAATAATCTCATGTCAGCACAAGGACGTCTGCAGTCAAGGAGTAGGGATTAAAAAAAAAAAAAAAAAGAAATAAACAGAAGCAGCACAGAGAAAAACCCAGATGCTCAGTCCTTGTCCTTTCTCTTGGGCTGTGGGGACAAGATGCTGGTGGCCAGCTGGGGGAACACGATGCTGCTCTTGGAGACACGAGCCTGCAGCTGTCCCAAAAGCCATGGGAAGGGGGATCTGTGGGTGACACCATCCCCACAAGGTGACAGCCCCATTAGCTGGAGCACCAAAGGTGTTGAGAGGCAAAAAGAGACAGGGCACATCCCTCACTGCCCAGCCACTGGTTTTGTACTTTAATATTTAAGATTTCCCCAAGTAGCCTTAAATAAAGCTTCAGCTGAGGGCTTCTCACAGAGTTGAAGCTCCCCTTCCTGCAGGGCCCTTCCAGGCGTTGTCGTGGCAGAATTGGCAGAATCAGGGAAGAATTGTTCCCTGTGTCAGTGAATTCATTCAGGAGCAGCTGGAGAGCGACCCCAGTGCCATCACTGCCAGAGCCTCGCCCTCCTCCCCTCCCTGCCCAGCTCACACCTCCCCCCTCCGGTGTTTTTCCTCCTTTTTTGGTCCAAAGCCACCCAAGCCAGCGGGAAGTCCCAGGCTCATGCCTGGGGTGGGAAGGCAGGGATAGGAAGCACTTTTTGCCCCAAAACACCAGGCCCTGGGAGGGGGAAGGATGCAGCCCCAGCCCCAGCTCTGCAGGCACCCTCCTGTCTCTGCACCCACCCAAACTCGGGGCTCCCGGCCAGGATTGCCCCGGAGCAGCTCCCACACCACTCCTGCTGTGCTGAGTAATTCCTGGCCACTCTGCCCATCCCAGGAGCATTTTTTTCCTTCCCTACAAAGCCCCGAGCCCGTTTAATTAATTCCTTTAGAGGCACTGGGGCTGTTTTATAGCGAGGAACTGAACGTTTGGAGGAGCCCTCGGCATCCCTGATCACTCCCCAGACTCCAGAGTGAAAAGTGTTCCAGGAACAGAGCCCTGGACCCCCTGGCTGTGTATCCCCCATGTTTGTGGTTAATTTTAAACGCTGCAGCTGTTGCCCAGGGCTGCTGCCTTTGGCTGTAGCGCAGAGATGCTGGGAGAATCCATCAGGAATCCACCAGGAATCCACCAGGAACCCACCAGAAACTCACCAGGAATACATCAGGAATCCACTATAAACTCACCAGGAATCCATCAGGAATCCACCAGGAACCCACCAAGAACTCACCAGGAACCCACCAGGAATCCATCAGGAACCCACCAGAAACTCACCAGGAATCTACCAGGAACCCACCAAGAACTCACCAGGAACTCATCAGGAACCCACCAGGAACGCACCAGGAACGCTCCAGGAATCCTCCAGGAACGCACCAGACCCTGGGTGAGGATGAGAGCAGACTGAGATCCCTGACAGGGAGTTCTGGGGAGCCTGGGGGTGGGCTGAGGCTTTGCAGACAAATTCCCAAGGGTGGAAGAGGCAGGGAGCAGAGTCCAGCCCCGTGGTGCTGCAGCAGATTCCAGCAGTGATTCCAGCAATGATTCCAAGAGTTGGTTCCTCCTGGCTGCTCCCACCTGCACTGCCCATCCAGCTGCTCTCCAGGGTTGATCCTGCCCACACCACCATGGAAAATTAAGCCCAGCAGAACAGTTTTACCTCCATGGAGCATCTGTCCTGCTCTGAGGGACATTCCCAAGGTGGATCCTGCCCAGAGTGTGGCCAGGGATTGAGTGAAGAGGGGACGGAGGTGTCCAAGGATGTGGCCCTCAGTGCTGTGGGTGGGGTGAGAAGGTGGGGATCAGTCACAGGTTGATCCTGGAGAGCTTTTCCAGCCTCAGGGATTCTGGGATTCTCCTGCTCCCAGCTGTCCAGGCAGGTTGGGCTCATCCATGGTGCAGAGGAGCTGCTTTGTCTGGAAGCTGTGGATGGGAATGGAAAGATAAACCTGTCCTAAAAGGGTGATCCCTCTGCTCTGCCTTCAGCCCCTCTGCAGCAGCCGCTGAGGATGATGATGGAACTCCTTCTCCTTGACCAAATCCCTAAAAAACCCCAAAATATCCAAACTCAGAACTGATTTCTCCAAACCATGGGGGCAGGGGAGGAGCAGCCACCAGACAACCAAAAACCCAAACCAAAAACCCAACCGAAGCATCTCAATCGAAGGCTCCTCTTAAAAAATCCCCCCTGGAGTTCTTTCTTTCCACTTTTCCATAAATCCATGGATATATCCAGGCACTGCATTTGCAACCAGCAGGGACCATCCTGGCATCACCCACTCGGAGCAGGCACCACCAGCTGCTCCAGCGCCGCTGGCCTGGCGCTGCTGCCACCTAAATTCAGATGCAGGCTGAGGAAAGCAGCCAGACCTACCCAGGGAGTGGAGACAGCTGGAATCTCGGGCCCAAAGGGCATTTCAGGGTCTGACTCCCATCCTCCTGCAGCTGGGACTGCTCCTCCTCGCCCCAGCACTGCTGTCAGCTGCTTTAGGAAAGCTGCAGTAATTGGCTCAATTCATTTTAAATCAGTTCTCGTTTGTGCAAGCAGCACTCGGGGAAAAGCAGCTTGGAGTTAATAACGTCCTGATTTGGAGCATCCTCAGGGATATGGGGGGAATCTCAGTCAGGGGTTCTTGGTCTTTGCCCCACAGCCCAGGGCACAGACAGAACCCCAAAAATGGGACAAAGCAGGGTCCTGGGCCAGTGCTGCTCCCCACAGCCCTCATCCTGCCCAGGGCCGATCTCTCCAGGCTGGGATGGCACTGCCTGGATTTCCCCCAGGACGTTTTTATCCCATCAGTGTAGAAGGAGCAGCTCCACGCCGGAGGGTCTGGCTCTGCTCATTTGTCTCTGCCAAAGGAAAAACATCTCCTTGTCCAACCACTCCAGCAGCTCTGGGAACAAGAAGATTAAAACCCTCCAACACTCCCCCCTTCCCTCTGTGCCATCGCACACAGGGCTGGGGAGGCCAAATTCCCTCTCTGGGATGCCCAGACCCCGACACCAGGGGGAAAGCTTCTCCTTAAGGGAAAAACTGCTGGAATTACAGCTTGGGAGAAGCCAGGATTGCCCCTAACAGTGCCAGGGGGACCTTGCAGAGCCCCAGCAGCCCAGGGAGACCCAGGCAGTGTTTGCCTCCCACCCAGGAGGGTTCAGCAGTCCCCACATTTGTGTCACTTCCCAGCAGGGGCACATTTCTGTCACATCCCCAGGCCAAATCCATCACAGCTGCCTGTGTCACGTTAGCAGCAATGAAAGGATTCAAACAGCAATTCCTTACTTTTATGAACAAGTGGCCATGGCTGGATGATTCAGGCAGCATTCAATTCCCAGGCAGAAAGTGTCAGCAGAATCCCAGGCTCTCACATGGAGGTGGATAACTGCAAATGAAAGGAGGGAATTATTAGCACCCAATGCTCGTGGGTTTGCACTCCCCAGTGCTCCTCTCTGGGAGATGCCAAACGCTCCAGCAGCTGGGAGGGCCCTGCCAAGGGGTGCTGCAGGGATTGGGGTGATGGCTTTGGGCACTGGGATTGACCTCATCCCACTGCCAGGGCCCTGCTCCAGCCCAGCCCCGCTAGAATCCCTTGTCTGTCCTTTCCACAGCCCCTTTTCTTCTCTGATCCATCCTCTCCAGAAGCCTCTTTTATCCTCCAGACTTTCCCTTCAGAGCCCTTTTCTCCCCCATCCCATCCCACCCCCAGCCCATTTTCTCTTCCAGCCTGTCCTTTCCAGAACCCCTTTTTCCCTCCATCCCATCCTCTCCAGAACCCCTTTTATACTACAGACCTTCCCTTCCAGAGCCCTTTTCTCCTCCATCCCATCCCATCCCATGGATCCCATCCCCATCCCATCCCACCCCAAGCCCC
>WEZZ01005949.1:115120-134207 GCA_013400585.1 Chloropsis cyanopogon
ATTTATATAATATTTATATTGTTATTATTATTAATATTTATTGTTAATTATTAACTATTTTACAACCTATTTTTAACAGCTCGGCAGCAGGAGGGGACAGCCAGGCCACATCCTTGGCAGCCATCACCTCCTGGCTGGTGGCCACGCAGCTCCGTTGTCACCACATCAGCCCAACCCTCCTCCAAACCCCCTCCCCCCCGCGCAATTTGGAGGTTAATTGGGGTGGGATTGAGCCCGCGACCCTCCCAGCTGAACCCGCGGGCATCTCACAGCGGCTCTTAAATCCGGAGCGATCCCAACCCTCTCCTCCCTCTGCGGAGCATGAAAAACTCAAATTAACGCTTGAGCTTTGTGCCCTCTGGGGACCGAGCCGCTCATCCCGGCAGGATTTGCTCCCGAGGGAGAAGCGGGAGCTGCTCGGGGTACCCCGGAGCCCTGGGATGCGGGAGAGCCGCCGCATTCCCGGGATAAAACAGGACCATGAAAGGCTCCGATCGCTCAGCGAGCCGGGCAAAGGCTGCGCCCGCGGGCGGCTCTGCCCGGGGATGAAAGGCGGCGGCGGCTTTGATGGAAAACTCCGAATTTTTTGCCAACAAAAGGGACCGCGAGGAGGCGGCACCTTGAGGACCCTCCTCGGGCACAGCGGGGCACCCCCGGGAAACGGGCAGGGGAGAGGGCAGAGCCCGGAGATGCAGTGAAAATCAAAATTTTTGCACTGGCTTTTTATAGGAATTGGTCAGCAGCAGTGAAAGTTCATTCCGAGCGGAACGGGAGCAGCTTTGCAGGTGCTCAGAGCAGAGCATCCCCTCCTGGTTTGCCCTCACGAGTGCCAGCTCTCGTCAGGATCTTGCGGTTTGCGCTGGAGCCTGAACGGCGTTAGGACGAAAAGGAGCTGAAAGGAGAAAAGCTTTAAAATGGCCAAGAACAGAACACTCGAGTCCATCCAAAACAGGTTTAAAAATTTATCATTCCCTCCCATGCACTGCGCTATAAACTCTCCTTTCTGCTGCAGTTTCCTGGTGGCACCCAGGCTGGGCACCTCTGCACCTGCCCTGCCCTGCTCAGGGGTGGCAGCAGCCCCTCCTTGTGCCCCCCAAGTCCCCTCGGTGCCACCCCCACCCCGCTGCTCATTCCAGGGCTGCCCAGACGTGGTCTGGAGGGCTTTGGGATGCTCCAGCCCCCGTGGCTGAGGGTCAGCAGGTGCCACTTAGGAGCCAAAAAGTGCCACTGTCACCCCGCAGTGTGAGCGGGGGCAGTAAAGCCCCCCCTGCCCCCCCTGAGCTCAGCACAGCCCGGAGCGCCCCTTTAAGAGGACACTGGCTTATGAAACACGGGTGATTTAAATGCAAATGAGTGAAAAAACACAACTTCCTTTATTAAAATGGAAATTGCACTTCAAGCCGCCACAGCCCCGGGCTCAGCCACATCCTCAGCCACCAGCTCGGCGGTTTGGGGACACAGGGGACAGCAAGGGCTGTGGGATGGGGTGCCATGGCCAGGCCGTGCCCTGGAAGTCATTTCCAGCTTCTGTCTCCTGCACATTTCACGTTGTGAGAGGTGGCACTCAGCTGCAGCTCCCTGGGATCAGCTGTCCCCAAAGTGCCGTGCTGAAGGGAATAATTATTTTCCCATTTCTCGAGATCTCCTCAGGAAATTTGTTCCTGTAGGAATAGAAAAAGGAAAATAAAAATAAAAAAAATTAAAAAAAATCAAGGCAGCCGTGGCTTTCTGTTCCTCCCCAGGACAGTGGGGAATTGGGATTTTTGGGACATTTGGGGCCCAACGCAGAGAATCAGGGATGATTCCTCCTTTTTAGCATTCCCCATCACCCCCATCCCGTGTGACTCTGCACAGCCTGCCCCCAGCCCCGGGATCTGCTGCTTCCCCAGCTGCTCCGGGCACTCCTGGCTGCTGCCTTCATCCACCAGCTGGCTCACGCTGCTGGAAGATCATTGAGGACAGCAGGGAGTGGAGAAGTCCCGAGTGGTTATCCTCTCCAGTGAGCCCATTCCCCCGGGAGAGCTTTTAATTGCCTTTTGAAGGATCCCACAGCCTTCCTGACCACCCAACCCTCCTGGCATTTCTTGGTCCACGGGGCCTGACTTGAACTTGGTTTTCCTTTCACTTCCTATTACTGTTCCCTGATCCTCTCCTCCAGCCCTTTCCCGTCCTTCATCCCGCATCTCCCGCTCTGTCCTTCCCCCCTGGGGCTTTCCAGCGTCCCTGCTCTGATCCTCACCATGGGAAATGGCACTGTGAGACACGGCCAGAAAGAGATGGAGCTGGAACCAAAGCTGGAACCAAACCTGAAACCAAAACCTGGAACCAAACCTGGAACCAAACCTGGAACCAAAGCTGAAACCAAAACCTGGAACCAAAGCTGAAGCCAAACCTGGAACCAAAGCTGAAGCCAAACCTGGAACCAAAACCTGGAACCAAACCCTGCCTGGGAACAGCCTCGAGCACCAGGCAGGGCAACCAGGGAGAGCCTGGCATGGCCAAGGAAAGTCCAGGATGGCCAGGGAGAGCCTGGCATGGCCAGGGAGAGCCCAGGATGGCCAGGGAGAGCCCAGCAGGACACACAAGCCCCTCCTTGGCCTCCACCAGGGCAGGGACAGACCCCTCAGCCTGGGCTGGGGGCCTCAGCTTCTGGCTCTCGCCTCCTCCAGTTCCCAGGATTTGTAGGATCGGGAATGGGGACAGGAGGCAGGTGCTGGTCTCCCACCATGGTCAGGAAGCTGCGCTGAGATGCTGAACAAACCAGGGGAGAGACCACAACTTCCTCATTTTCAGCACTTTAGAGAAACACCCGTTTGCTTAAAGCATCTAAAAACGTGTGTGTGACAAACCCAAAGGAGCCCGTGAAGCCCCCACACCTCGGAGCAGCTCCAGAGGAAGTTTTGCCGAGCAAATCCTCCAGGAGCTGCCCCGGAGGTCACAGTCTCCACCCTCCAGCTCCATCCTTCCCCTCCAGCACCATTCAATCACCGTTTGCAGTTTAGCATCCAGCATCACCGCCTCACCGTCAGGCTCCGTGCCAGCGTCCTGAAGCGTCCCTTCATCCATCATTGTCTCCCGAGCTGTCTCTGCTGCTCCCAGGCATCATCCCTGCCCCTCCCCAAAAGTCACCGAGCCACCGAGCGGGCTCTGAGCCAGCCCCGGAGTTCCAGCTCGGAGGAACGAGCCGGACTTGCTGTCCCCTGGCCGGGTCCCGCCTGCTGCCTGCAGAGCTGATGTATTTATTTTCATTACATTTAATCCAGGGATGTTCTCCTCTTCCCACCTCCCTGCTGGAGCAGCAGGGCTCGGGAAAGGAGCCACCTTCCAGCTGATTTCTGCTCCAGGTCCGTGTTCCTGTCCCGTTCCTGTCCCGTTTAATCAGCACAGGGAGAGAACCGGGCTGAGCACGGAGCAGCCACCCCTGGCACGGGCAGAGGCTGCCCCTGCTCATCCCCCTCTCCTCGCACCCGTCTGGAGAATTAATCCACAAATTAATCCACAAATTAATCCACAAATTAATCCACAAACACCAGAGGTTTGTGTCCAAAAAGGAGACAGAGGAGTTCTGGAACTTTATTTAAATAAAGGGAGAGGCCATGGGGCATCCCCTGGGGTCTTTCAGATTTTTAGGGGACTCAGCCTCCTTTTTATCCCAATTTCCCAATTTCCTCTCTTTTTCCCCACTGCCTGAGGTACTTGAGAGGCTCAGACTTCCCAGAACATCTGATACCTCAAATTCCCCTCTAATCTATAACCTTCCTTTCGATTCTTAATTCTTATGGAATTTAGGAATTTTCCCCATTGTTTCTCTCATCTTTCAATATCCAATTTCATTTATCAGCAAATCTACAGTTTGTTTGTAAAGTATTAGACTGTATCAAATATCTTTTCTTATAAAATATAAAATACCTTTTTTTATCAAATATCAAAATTTTTAAATCAAATATCGGTTTTTAAATCAAACATCAAATATGTTTTTAATAAGATGTAAAATATCTTTTTAATCAAACATAAATTATGGTTTTTAAACAAAATATCAAATTTTTTTATCAAATATCAAATAGCTTTTTTCCATCCATCAATCAGTGGAATCCTTCCCATTGTTTCTTTTACCTCTCAGTGCTGGTTTGATCTACCAGCAGACCCACAGCTTGTTTGTAAAGACAAATCCCTCATTCCCCTCACACCCAAACCCCCCAAGCCAGCGTCCCCAGGCAGAGCAGAGACGCTCCAAGCTGGATTTGCTGTCAGTGCCCGGCTCCTCCCGGCTCGGAGGATGAATTGTGCAGCTCTCCCCACCTGTCACAGCCGCTCCCAGGTGGCAGGAGCTGAGTCACCAGTGAAAAATGTCTCCATCCTCCCCACTTCCCTGCACCTGGTGGGAAACAATCGCTAAATCACCTCCCTCCCGCTGCGCCAGCCTGCAGGACACGGAGGGGAGGGGTTTGAAGCAGTTTTTTTTAGGATAAAAACAATAAAAAACAGGGGTAACAACAATTAAGAGCCAGAGAAATTCTGTGATCAACTCCCCGTGCCAGGGTTGGGCTCAGCCCACAGGAGCTGCGTTTTGGGGTTGGGTGGAGCTGGGGGATGCAGGGAGGGAGCAGTGGGAGCATCTCGGGGTCTGCTGCTCCAGCAGGGACGGATTTGGGGACCCAATTTCAATTCCAGAGCTGCTGGAACAGCCCTGGGCTGGCACCTGAGCAGGGCCTGCAGCACTTTCAGCGCTCAGCGCTGAGGTGCGGGAAGGAGGGAAAGTTTTATGGCCAGACAGAGCAGAACTCTTGTGTAATCAGTGCCGAACTCTGCGGCAGGAGCTGCAGGGGAAACATCCTTGAAGGCTGAATTTCCCACCGCGAGGAGCTGCTCCGTGTTTGGAGCACACTAATTATTCCTCAGACAAGGATGAGCTGTAATTGGAGGGGTTTATCACTCACACTTGGCAATGATGAAAATGAGTGGCAATAAATAAATCCCAGAGTAAAAGAAAGGCAGCAGATCCCCCCTAGGAGCAAGGAAGGGAGTGGGACAGCATTTCCCAGGGCTGGGGAGTTGGGAGGGGATCAGACAGACCCAGAGGCTGCCCTGGCACAGCTTTTCCCCAGCTTGAGCTGCAAAGAGATGACCGAGACCCCTCCTGGTGCTCCCCAGACCCAGCAGAGCTGCCAAAGCAGAGCCCCGGACCCGGTGCTCCCCCACACCAGGGGTTCTTTTTATCCTTGGAGTGTCTGGGAGGATTCCTGGATCAATGTGAGGAAGCCTCTGCTGCCCAGCCCCGTTTTGGGTCAGGCCATGGATTGGGGAAGAACAAAAGCCTGAATTTCTCACCCTGAGCTCCACATACACCTCGGAGCCGTTTCTGCATTGACTTCCAGAGCCTTTGAATCCACATTTCCCACGCTGAGACCAGGCTGGAGCTGAGCAATAACAGGGAAGCCATAAACTCCATCTCTCCCAGCAGTGAAATCCCATTCAATACATTCTTAATATTCAATTACTATTTATGTAACGCGCAGCAAAGGATTATCCCATTAAACCGAAATTAAGTGCTTCGTTCATTAATTAATACAACTTATTTCAAGTGCTGCCAACATTTATCCCTGGAAATGTATTGTTTAAAACTTGCAATCGAAGGGAAAGGAAGTTATTTGCTTGTTGCTTTTATGTGTTCTGAGAGATGAGTTATGGAGCCTGTGAAGGATCCATCCAGAAGGCAGGAGGGGAATCTCCCAGGGAGCAGCAGAGGAGAAATCCTGGTTGGAAATGGTTTGTGTCTTCCCAGGCAAGGACATCCATCCCTCTATTTCTGCCTTTTCAGCTGGAACAGAACAGGGAAAATCCTTCTTTTCCCAGCCTGGAGAACGTGCTCCACCAGGCAAACCCAACATCCAGCCCCTGGCTCCTTGGGGACTCCAGGATGTCACCACCCCATGGACGCGGCAGCTCCTGCAGTTCTACAGGGTCAGACCTCGGTTACTGCTGCCACAGGACCCTGGCTGGTTATTCCACCCCTAAATTCCTTGGAGAGCCAATCCTGGTCCCACTGGACCTCCAGGAATTGCCCAGATGGTTTGTGTCCCCCTGGGTAAGGAGGCACTGGGTAAGGAGGGCCATCCCTGTACTTCCTCCATTTCAGCTAGAACAGAACAGGGAAAATCTTTCCTTTCCCAGCCTGGAGAACGTGCTCCACCAGGCAACCCCAACATCCAGCCCCTGGCTCCTTGGGGACTCCAGGATGTCACCACCCCATGGATGTGGCAGCTCCTGGTGTCCTGCAGGGTCAGACCTGTGCTCAGACCCACAGTGACTGCTGCCACAGGACTCTGGGTGGTTGTTCCATCCCTAAATTCCTTGGAGAGCCAATCCTGGTCCCACTGGACCTCCAGGAATTGCCCAGATGGTTTGTGTCCCCCTGGGTAAGGAGGCACTGGGTAAGGAGGGCCATCCCTGTACTTCCTCCATTTCAGCTAGAACAGAACAGGGAAAATCTTTCCTTTCCCAGCCTGGAGAACGTGCTCCACCAGGCAAACCCAACATCCAGCCCCCGGCTCCGTGGGGACTCCAGGATGTCACCACCCCATGGATGTAGCACCTCCCCATGTCCTGCAGGGTCAGACCCTCAGTGACTGCTGCCACAGGACCCTGGGTGGTTGTTCCATCCCTAAATTCCTTGGAGAGCCAATCCTGGTCCCACTCGACCTTCAAACCCAACATCCAGCCCCCGGCTCCGTGGGGACTCCAGGATGTCACCACCCCATGGATGTGGCACCTCCCCATGTCCTGCAGGGTCAGACCCTCAGTGACTGCTGCCACAGGACCCTGGCTGGTCATTGCATCCCTGAATTCCTTGGAGAGCCAATCCTGGTCCCACTTGACCTCCAGGAATTGCCCAATTGACCCATCAAACCTCCAGCACCGGCAGCGGCGCCGGGAAGGAGCGTGTAATCATCTAAATTAAATCGAGAGTCTCTTTCCAAAACAAATTCCTTCTTGAAGAAGCAAGCCCAGACTTCGTTACAACAGCTCAATTATCCACAAGGCTGAGCTCTGGAGACAAGAGCTTCCCCACAAGCTGCTCTGTGCTCCGCTCACGTCACAACTTCCCCTCCATGAAATGGGAGGATCAGGAACAGCTGGAGATTCCTCAAAACTGGAAATGGGAGGATCAGGAACAGCTGGAGTTTCCCTGAAACTGGAAATGGGAGGATCGGGAACAGCTGGAGATTCCCCAAAACTGGAAATGGGAGGATTTGGAACAGCTGGAGCTCCCCAAAACTTGAAATGGGAGGATTGGGAACAGCTGGAGATTCCTCAAAACTGGAAATGGGAGGATCAGGAACAGCTGGAGTCTCCCCAAAACTGCAAAGGAGGATCAGGATGGCAGGAGTTTCCCCAAAACTGCAAAGGAGGATCAGGATGGCAGGAGTTCCCCCAGCACTGCCCAGAAAACAAATCACAGCAGCAGAGGCAGAACTGGAGCTTCTCTGTGGCAGAGCCTGCCCTGGGTTTCTGTGAGCTCCCTCCAGGGCCACCCCTTAGGGCGGAAAAGCAGAATTTGACCCCCAAAGTGCCCCATCTCTCAGGAAGGAGAACTAAACATGAGGTACAAGAGCTGTAAATTCATTTTTAAGCCCGTGGGTCTCTCTCTGTTGAAGGAACTCTGCAGGATTAATATTTTTGGAGTCATCTTTCACTCCAGATGATGTCTTTGGAAATCAAACAACCCTGCTGGCTCTGCAGGAGCTGAGGCACCCTGGGCACATTTCTACATTCCCCGGTTGTCCTGCAGAATCCTCCCTGCTAACCCCAAAATCCCAAAAACTCCAATTCCACGAGATGGAAACTGAGCAGGGACCTGAACCACCCCCGGTCCCACTCTGAGACCCTCCTGCTCCAGCCTCCAGCCTCCATCTCTCTTTGGAAGCACCAAGGAAGAGTTTTCCCCTCCTTTCCTTCCTGACTTCCAGCTGCCATTAGCTCTGTTTCCATCCGAGCAGCAGCTTTCCGTGGGCTCCTGGGGAGGTCACAAGATTCCAGGTTTTTTACAGAAATCCATCAAATCGCCTCTGAGGAAAAAAAAAAAAAAATAAAAAAACCAACAAAACCCTGCAGCAAATCTTCCTGTCTGTTATTTTCTAGATTGAAGAAAGGAGAAAAAAATAAAAAAGAAGAATTTACAGGTAATTTCCTTGTCAAAAGTTCCTGTCTGTAAATACAATCAAGATAAGAGTGACATGGCAAATAGCTCCTTTTCTCTCCTGAATGAATTATTCAATTCGCCACTGATCCCCTCTAACTGCTCCAGGATTGCCTTCTGCTTCCCTGATTTATTTTACTTTATTTAGTTCTGTAGAGAAGCGCTGCCAATAATCGAAAGGAATTCAGGCAATTTCAGGATTCAACAAATCCCTCCCGCAGCCCCGGCAGCTCAGCCCGACCCCGGCTCCTTCCCACCCTCCTCTGATCCAGGATTTCTTCTTCCGCAGGAGCAATCCCTGGAGTAATCCAGATTACCCTTCCCTTGGAATGGAGCTGGATTTTGGGACAGGCTGCAGAGACCCTGCAGGGATTGGGGTGTCCCATAAATCTCCCATTCCCAAAGGATGGAGAAAATCCCACCCAGCACCCGGGGATGGTGACAACCCCGCAGAGCTGATTCTCCTCGGTCTTGTCCCTTAATTTCTCCTCCTCGGATCAATTAGCCCGCGTTAGGGAGTGGGAATTCACCTCTCCTCACACCTGCGGGGAAATTATTTTTTTAGGACAGCCCCAAAATCCCTGCACCACATCAATGAAGAGCGGCGCTGCAGCCGGCGTGGAAAGCAAGGAAACGATATTACAGCTGAAAAAAAACCCCGCTCTGCAGCCACACCAAAGCTAATAAAAATATGACTGGAGAACAGAACTGTTTCGGAGCCGCCAAATAACATCCAGAGGATGATTCAATTACAGCGGATTAGCGGCAGCCTGGCTGCAGAGCCCGAAGTTTGGAAGCGAGGGGCAGGTGACGACTTCATAAACCCCCAGCCCGCGGTGTGGGGGCTCCAAAGAGGGCGAGAGGAGGAGCAGCAAAGCAGAAAGCAGACAAATGAACCCCTCATTCCACTCACGAAACAAATCATGGGGATTTCTGTTCTTTTTCCCCGGAGCAGGTTTCAGCCAGGGCAGCGTTTCTTTAGGTTATCGATTAGCAATTAGAGAGGTGTTTTAGCTGCTTCTCTGCTGTGTCCGTTATTCCCTCCAGAATTTCAATTCCACAAGAGCTATTTCCACCCAGCAGTGGGGGCCGGGAAAGCAGCGCTGCCTGACCCCCTGCCCTCAGGCTTGCCAAAAAGCCTCGGGGAGGAGTGGGGAAGGTGGCACTCGGAAAAAGAAAAATAGGCTGGAAAAGAGAAGAAATAAACTCGGTTCAATCCAGCAGGAAGCTTCCCCCTGTGGCTTTTGGGAAGGGAAAGATGCTCTCCAGCAGCTCTGTCCCTGAGGAGAGGGGTTGGGATCACAGGGTGGACACTGGGCCGGGATATGGGGACCTGCTGGTGCCTCTGTTACTGTCACCCACGGGGGGTGGCTCCACAAAATGCCACCACAATGTCCAACAGCTGTCACAGTGTGAGGGGAGGCTCTGCGGGAAGAAGGCAAAGCTGGATGGGGCTTGGAGCACCCTGGGGGATGTCCCTGCCCGTGGCAGGATGGGATTTAAGGTCCCTTCCAACCCAAACCAGTTGAGGATTCAGTGATTCCAGCACTGGCCACAAACCCCAGCACATTCCAGCCCAGAATCGATGGAGGAAAACTGCTGGAGTCTCCGTGGAAAGAGAGGCCAGAGCCTTTCTTCAACAGCAATTTTCAAACCTTTTTATTTGGTTCCTTGTAAAAAGGGGAAAATAAAAGGAGAAGAAATAACAAACTGATTTCAGATAATTTGCTGGGGCTCCGGGTGCATTGTAAATGTGTGCTCCAGCCAACCGGCAATTTGATGAATTTCACAGCCCGCTTTTGTGTCGCTGCTTGCCGAGCAACATCCTCCACTGAAATTGTGCCTGCCTTCATGTTCTCTTTAGCACACGGCATAATTGCCCCCTGCAATTTGTTGCCTGGAAAGGTTACCAGGAAAGAAAGGAAAGGGAGAGAGGGACAACTTTGTTGGCGGGGGAACAAGGGAGAAGGGGAGAGACAAAGCTGATGGTGTTTGAAACGTGATTTATTCCAGGGCAGGGGATGCCATTGCAGGAAGGCACAGAGGCAACCCAGAGCGGGCTGGTGGGGATGGAGCTCTCAAAGGGAGGCACAGGGACATCCCAGACCAGGCTGGTGGGGATGGAGCTCCCACAGAAAGGCACAGGGACATCCCAGAGTGGGCTGGTGGGGATGGAGCACCCACAGAAAGGCACAGGGACATCCCAGAGTGGGCTGGTGGGGATGGAGCACCCACAGAAAGGCACAGGGGCTTCCCAGAGCGGGCTGGAGCTCCCACAGGGATGGGATCCCAGCAGCCCAGTGCCCTGCAGCAGCGTGGGCTGGACATTCCTGCTCCCGAGGGAGGGGGCTGAAATGACAGCGGAGCAGGAGGAGGAAGCAGAGGGGAAGGGAAGGAGGAAATCCCGGCAGAAAGGCTGGAGCAGGGCTGGGGAGGGGGCGGCAGGCGGGGGCGGTGTGGCTGCAGCAGCCAGTGTTTATTAATTTTCTGCTTGGCTGCGCTCGGTGCCACAGCTCCGAGATCATGGAGCCGCTCCACACTCTATTAAATAATTCAATCTGCGAAGAATCCAAGTGTGTAAGCGAACACTCTTATGCGTCTTAAAATTTAATTGTGGAGCTAAACAAGATGAAGTGCAAGGAAGACATAAAAGATATGAAAATAGATGCTGCAGCTTTTGTTTCTCAGGCTGCTCCAGCCCTGCCCAGGAACCTCTCTCCCCATTTTTCACACGCTGCCGCTAAAGAGTCTGAGCCTCCTTCATCTGCTCCCCCCTCCCCTCTGCTATTTACAGCTGTGTTTGCAAGCAGCAGGCCTGCAAATCACTTAATATCCATTAGAGCAGCTCCATTCACCCTGCTGGCTCCTGCTCTGGCAGCCCTTCCCTTATAAATCCTCGTGTTCCAGGGTTTAGGGAATCAGCTGGGAGCGCTTGCTCCGGCCACCCCCTTGCCTGGCTGGAGAGCCCTGCAAATCCTCTCCTGCCTTTTTGGAGGCAGCAATGCCCCCTCCACGCTGACAGCCCATAAACCAGCCATGCTGGAGGGGGAACCTCAGCTGCCTGCAGGCCAGGTGTGAGCCAGGCCCTTCTACAGCTTGGGTGGAGGGATGAGAGCAGCCTTGTGCCACTGCCCAGAAAAGCTGGGAAACCTCAGACAAGGGATGAGGGTCTGAGATTTATTTGGAAAGAGGGGTGAATTTGGACTGGGGGGAGAAGGAGAGCCCATCACTCGGAGAAGGATCAAAACCTGAGGTCCCAAACCCCGGCAGGAACCCTGGTGAGCTCATCCTCACATCCAAGGTGCCAACAAAGTGAGAGCAGCCCTGGAGGTTCAAAGCCCAGCTGTGAGCATTAGAGATTTGCTCAGAACATCTGCAAGTGCACAAAACACCTGCTCCTGCCCCAAAAGCCACACGCCGGGCTCGGGGCTGGTCCCACAGCCCCAACAGCTGGTCCAGCACTGCTCCCACCTGCTGCCAGAGCAGATCCCGGCGGGCTGGATCCCAGGGAATGGCTCAGTTCTCAGGCACTGAGCTGCAAACACCCCAGGAGGGGGATTTGGGCTGGGAACCCAGGGCTGAGCGTCTCCTCTGTGGCACAGCTCTGCTCAGAGCTGCAGCAGCAGCAGCAGCGCCGTGCAAACCATCCCTGCAAAATCCACTCACACAGAGCTGCTGCATTTCCCTCTCCGTGCTGGAAGATCAATCACAGCCCTGGCTCGTGGCAGGAGCAGCCAGCTCAGCCTCTCCTGCGCCCAAATTTGTGGAATTTCAGGTTTGTTATCACACCCAGGCTTGCAGGTGTATTCAGGTAATTTCTTCTTGCAAAGGGCAACAAGTGAGACTTCGGGCTGCTTTGTCTTCATTTGCTCTGCTGCTGAGATTTTTGGGTTGCTCCTGGGGCTGGTGGGATGGGAACTGCCACAAAACCCTGCAAAGCTCCACAGCTTGAACCTCATCAGCTCCCCAAAAGATGGGGGGGTTGCTGGGTGGGGGATGAGGAGCTGAGACAGCAAATCAATATCAATAATCAATAAAATACACCAGCTGTGCTGAGGAGCCCAGCAGGACGAGGCACACTGGGACAGGGGAACAACAGCACCATTCCTCATGGATGTCCCCACTCCAAAAAAATGGAGGGGGTCTCACCCAGCCCCCCACCCTCCTCCCTGCCACCCCCTCGTGTCAGATCTGCCCCAGCACTGACAGTGATTGACGGGGGGCAGAGCAACAGGTGAATTAAACAGGCACAGCCGCCGCCAGGAGTGGTGCTAAATGTCAGAAAAGATCAACCCTGCGCTCGCAGCGCGGCTCTGCTCCCGCCGAGAGAGGTGATGGGGTGGAAAAGCAGCCTGCAGAGAGGGGAGGGAGCTCTGGAGGGGGCTGAGCGCGGCTCGCAGCCTCGCCAGGAGCCCTGGGGTGGGAGCCATCAGTTTGGATCCATCACCTCCAAGGGCTGAGCCAGCCCACAGGAGCTGGGATCATCACCTCCCCCTGGACAGGAGGGACCTGCACAGGCACCTGTCAGCTCTGCTTCTGCAGGTGCTGGGTGTCCTCCCTTCCCTGCCGTGAGAGCATCAGGCTGGAAGTAGTTCAGGACAGCAATGTAGATGTGAGACCTGACCCTAATCATAACCCTAATCCTAACCCTAATCCTAACCCTAATTCTAACCCTAATTCTAACTCTAATCCTAACCCCCTGGCTGTTCCAGATGCAATCCAAGACATCCCAGCCCAACCAGCCTCCCAGGACCTGCCTGCCCTGCACAGTGCCAGGAGCCAGGTAAAAAAGGTAAAAACTTCCTGCCCTCCACGGGGGATGTGCCTCTTCCCACCTCCCTCGCCTTCCCCACGCAGCACATTCCTCCAGGAGAACCCGAGAGAAAATGGGATCTGTATTCCAAGGACACCAGCCCTAAAATAATGTTATTTTGCAGTAGTGCCACTTTAAATCTCAAGCAGTTGAAAAACCAATTTGCACTTAGAAACATTCAATTTGTTTGCAGGTGTTTTCCTCTTAAGTGGCAGTGGCTAATCGAGGCTGGCAGGGGAGCCCCAGACAGCTGCCACGTTCTGGGGCACCACCTGAGCCAGGGCCCGTGTGGGACATTCCAGGAGAGTCCTGGAGCACTGGGAAATTCATTTGTCACATCAAACAAGTGGGGACAGAGAGGGGCTGAGCTGAGCATCCTCCAGCACGTGGTGGTGTGGAGGGGAGACCCTGCTCCTGGGGACATGGGGGACAGAGAGGGGTGTGGGGCCACAGAAGGACGCAGGGAATGGGATCAGTGGCAAGTTTGGCTCTTTGCCCATCTGAGAGTCAGGAGGTCAGAGAGAGGGAAAGAGGCCAAGGGTCCTGCCCTGCTGCAGGAAAGCCAACAGCTGCCATGGGATGGAGCTGCCAAGGCTTGGTCTGCCCACAAGATTTCCTCTTCCCAGCAAGAAGGGAGAGTGACTAACCCCAAACCCAAGCCATACATCAACGTAATCGATGTCCCCGACACCCGGCGCCCCCGTCCCTCACCTTGCAGCCGGTGCCTGGAGGTGTGAGGCTATTGATCCCCCGGATGCCCCTGTGATTGGAGTCTACAATCCAATGCCTGCCAAGTCCAGCCGAGCCCAAACCTCTCAAATCATGTTGACACGTTTAGGAGGTGCCGGGCGCTTCATCCTCCCCGGTCCAATATGTAATTATGTCCTTGTCACCGTGATGTAGGGGCTTGGCAGGGCAATAAAACCCCGGGGGCCCCGCGGCCGAGCGCGGCCGCCGCGCGCCAGAGCGGCCGCTGCCAATCCCTCGCCGCGGTGAGAGCGCAGGAAATAGAGCTCAATAAAGCAGCGTGTGCATCACAGCTGAAAGTTTGTCTGGGAAAACGGGTGGGGGAGATGTCAGGGGCTGCTGTCACCGCGGGGCCTCGCGGGGTTTGAGCGTTATTCACTCTCTCGCCTTCCTGCCGCCAGCCAGGGAAAGGGGGGGAGCAGGTGAGGATCTAACCCTGCTCCTTTCATTTCTCTGTCTCAGACACCACCAGCCTGATCCCACCAGAGACAGCCAAACCCTCCCCTCTGCTCGTGGCATCCTGGAACCTGCTGGGAAACCACCGGTGCTTCCCAGCTTCTCTCTCTCTCCCCTGAGGGCTCCAGGGCAGCCCAGGCATGGGTGGGCACAGCACGGTTCCCTCTCCTGCTGGCACAGCCTGTCAGGCTGGAGGGACATCAGTGGCTTTTAGCCTGGCACAGCCAGATCCTCACCAGCCTCACTCCAGGCTGCAGCAGCCACCGTGGCAAATTCCCTCTCTGATTCCCAAATCCCTTCAAAGCCCTCGAAGGCTGCTTGGGAAGTTCCCACCAGTCCTGCTGGGAGCGGGGTGCTGGGAGGCAGCGGAGCTGCTCCCCTGGCTGATGTTCCCCCAAAGAGCACAAACAGTTCCCAGCAGCTCAATTCCTCCCCTCAGGGCTCGGCAAGCATAATTTTTCTTCTCTAATATATCTTTTGCTTGATGAGCTGTCGATGGCAGGAGGATTTAATCTCCCATACCCTCGCTCTCTCCCAAATCCACTAAGGTGAAGGCACTTCATTACAGAACCACTCAGCTGTCCGTTCCTATCGATCACACCCTGCCATGGGTGACCTTGGATCGATGAGCTGCCGATTGTTTAGTGCCTGTTTGCCCACGCCAAATGCCAGCAGGGCCAGTACCAGCACCTGCACCCAGCTCCAGAAAGGAGCCTGGCACAGCTCAGGAGCTCACAAGCAGCAGCAGGCACACACAACCAACTCAGACACCAGGATTTGCCATCTGGGGACAATTTGTCTCTTCTTCAGGTGGATTCAGGCCTTGGGTTTGATGTTTCCTGTGTCCTGCTCCCAGAGTCCATCCCGGGCAGCATCGCTGCACTGCAGGGCAGTCCCGCTCCACAAGCAATCCCCCATCACAGCTTTGCCTTCAGGAACCCAAGATTCCCATCAGGAAAAGAGCACTGAGAGCCAGGACAGACAGTGATGAGAGAGGCCAGCCCAGGGGGGTGACAGAGTCCCTCACTTTGCTCCCAGACCCAAACCTCCCCCCGTAACTCTCTAGTGATTCATCCGCCTCCGCCACGTCCCCTCCAACCAGTCACTGCCTTACTTTTTAATCAAATCCTTTGCTTCCCTTTCCTTCAGGAGCCAGAGCCATTCTTCTATCACATCCTGATTGATCAGGCCCTCGCCAGCACCGTCTTGGTGCGATTTATCCCCTCCCCACACAGCGGGCTGTGGGCTGAGCCCGCTCGCTCCGGCCCCAGCAAACAGCCACATAAAATGCACACAATTAAAGGGAGAAGGCAGGGGGAAATTTGATCCTACTTTTGATTTGCTGCCCCCAGCTCCACACCCTGCATCAAAGGGAGGGAGAAGCCGGTGTTAACCCCGGAACACGGGGGCAGAGGAGGAGGAGGACACGGAGGTGAGCCTGCAATGCTGCTCAGCGCCGGGAGAAAGAGACTCCATCCTTGTGCCGTGCAAAAAAAACCAAAAAGCAGGAGGAGAGTCTCCAGGGCTGCTCGTTCCTCGTGCTAATGAGTTGTTTTCCACTGTAAGGAACCAGGAGAACAAGCCCAGGCTCTGCTAAACAACGACTGTGGCTACGCCAGGTCAGAGATCAGCCACCCCCAGAAGAGAGCGCTGACAAGATGGTAAAAACACGGAATTAAACCTCTTTTCCCTCCTCCCTGCTCATTGCTTGGCAAATTGAACGACTCCGACGCGTGCACACGTAGCTCGGTGGAGCCTTGTGTGGCCCGGACACCCCTGGGATTGCTGTGGGAGGGGAAGTGGCTTCGGGAGGGCGAGTTGTGCTCCATGGGACAGAGCCAGGACAGGAGTCTGCCTGACCACTGCAAAACCCCCAACCCAGGTGAGGAGAGAGGCTGGACAAGTCCATCCTCAGTGCCACCGAGCCTCATCGCTCTCCCAGCACGAGCTGGGGACAGCTGGATCAGCCCCACCCCGCCCTTTGTGGCTGCTGGCGGATCCCTGCTGGCACGGAGCTGCCTTATCTGTGCTGCCCTGCCACCAGCCACCGGCGGATTACAGCGGTTTAACAGTTTATTAGGGGACAAAAGGCGCTCAGCAGAAGGTTCTGAGACAGTGCGAGCGGCTGATAAGAGCCCGCCCGGCTCCTCAGACACCTCAGCCGCGTCTGGCGCGTCCCTGGCAGCGGGGCCCTGGTGCAGAACGGGCGCTCTGGGCACGGGGGCACTCGGGGAATGCCATCTGCGCTGCCCAGATGAGCAGGGATATGGGAGCAGCTCCCTGGAAGCGCCTCCTGCTCCCCCTCCAGCACTGACAACGGCACTGGGCTCCCAAAACCGGGCTGGGCTCTGCTGCCCCTGCCTGAGCCCTGGGTGCCACTCTGAGGTACGAACTCCTCAGGGTCCCCAGCGGGGTGGCAGCGGCAAAAAAAGAGCAAAAACCACAGGGTGGATGAAGCACCAAGGCAACATCTGTGGGAGCTCCAGCGGAAAATCCCTGGGAGGTTTTCATTTTCTTTCCAAAGTTTCACCCAACTCCATCGCTTCTCCTCCTTTCCTTTTTATTTTTTTTCCCCTCCTATTCCTTTTAATTAACAGTGTAATGGAACTCAATTCATTCGCAATCTATTCTGGCAAGAAGCAACCCTCCCCGGACTCCAAATGACCTGACTAATAGGGTTAGAGGCTGTAAAAAAGTGCAAGGCAAAATTTTTAGCTTCCTCATCCTAATTATCTCCTCTGAGCACCGCGACAGCGCTGTGACACAGCGGCACCGAGGCTGCGAGGGGGACACGCTCTGCCCGGGCACGCTCCCTGCATTTCAAAGCTTCCCAAAAAAAGCCGATTTTTCCCTCAGCCTCTCCTAACACACAGCCCGAGGCGAGCAGTGGGAACTGGGGAGGGATGAGGAGCAAGGGGCCGGCGAACTGGGCAGGCTGGTGTTTGCCACTGTGAGGGTGAGAGGGGGACGTGGATAAATAGGCTGGCAGTTAATGCTATTTAGAGACAGACAGACACAGCAGGTAAATAATGATAATGATCTTCTAACGAGCTCGCATCTGCACAGCACCTTGCCTCCCAACTGAATCCCGAAATGCTTTACAAAAAATAAAATGATCCCAGCACGGTCCCGCAGCCCTTTCCTGGTTGTTGCCAGCACTGAAGGGGGTGTGGGGAGCGCTGGCAGCTCCCGGTGCTCTGCTGTGCCCAGCTCCGGGTCAGGACACCCTCGGGACAATGCCACAAGGTGCTCCAGGACCCGTTTGGAAAAGCCCTTCCTGCACGGCATGCTCGGATATTTTCCAGCCGGTTACCTCCCAGCGTTGGGAACCAGCATTTAGTAGTTCTTAAACTGATTCTTTTTGGGATGTGACCTAAAAATGAAATATTTGACCCAACCCTTGCTTTCCTCACGAGCTCGGAGCAGAAGCTTTCAACCGACCTGGTTTGGGTAACCTCCAAATCCTGATCCACCTCCAGGTTAATCACTGCAGTAACCCGGAGCTGTTAGGAGCTCTCTGCGGGCTGGAACGGGTGTGATTCCCCAAGCTGTGGGGGAATCTCTCCTCCAAAACCTTTGGAGTAAAAGGTGAGTGTTCAGGGCTCAGTTCCAGTCCAGCCCTGCTCTAATTTCCAACTCTATTTGTTCTATTGAGTGGTTATCAAGTTAAAAATGCAAGGACTATGGATTTCTTTCCAGCTTAAACATCTGAAAACAAATGTGCTAATGAGCAATCTGACCATTATAAAAATGATTACTGACAGCACTTCAAGGACCCAACTTTAGTGCCTTCAAAAGACCAGGAGCAGCAGAATGCAGCCGGCTGCCCCAGCGCCATCCAGCCAGCCTCGGCAAGCAGGAATTTCCAGATGAATGCTCTGGGGGGAATAAAACAGTCAGGGAAGAAGAAAGGAAAGCCAGGAATCGAATAATCTCTTGCCAAAGCTGCTCCAAGCCTCCTACAACTGATTCGTGCTTAAGAGGCCGCAGGATGAGATTTCCAGATGCTCTGAGTCTCTTCCACCAGCGCAGCTCAGCGTGGCAGAGAGCGACACTCCAGGTGGGAAGGGACCCTCCCGATGCAGGTGCAGCTTCACCTGGGGCTTCTCCTGGCGGAGATTTCCAGGTACAGCCTCACCGAGGGCCTTTTCCTGTGGGACATTCTCTCCTAAACCCACCGAAGGGAAGGAGGGGAAGGAAGCGTTATAGGTAAAAATTAATAGAGCCAATTTTATAATTAATTTAAAAAAAAAAATTATTTCGCGATCAAGTTATGGTCGCGACAGCCACAATCGAAAGGAGATGGTACAGCGTCAGCCCCGGGACCGGCACCGGGTGAGCATTCAGTCCCAACTCTTTTGCTTCGAACTCCCTCTGTTCACAAAGTCTTTCTCTGCTCAGGCAGCTTTTATACAGTTTTTTGTGCCCAAGGCAGAGTTTTTCCTATTTCTATTCACGGGTACACATATTCATGTGTTCTTCTTTCTTCGGACAGCGATAAGCGCCGATCAGGGGTGACTGGAACTTAATTATTGAGATGTAAGTGGTTACTGGAACGAAGTATTCGAATGTATGTCCTGACTGGTAAGTTGGTTTTCGGATTCATGCTCCTGATGGCTCCGATAGATATTATCAGGTATTCATGGCTTGGAATATTTCCTTGACGACTCCTTGGAAATAGCCCATCTCCACAGGAGTCAAGTCTTTTTGCGTGTGGTGGTTTCGCATTCCTGTGTGACGTAATTCTCCCCTCCTTTCAGTCCCAGTTTGGATTTAAAACCTATAACTTTATTTCTATGCGAGCACAACTTATATCAAAACACTAATACATCTTTTTACACACATGAATTATGAATCATATTTCATAAATGCAC
>WEZZ01005949.1:141570-151749 GCA_013400585.1 Chloropsis cyanopogon
CCATCCCATCCCATCCCATCCCATCCCATCCCATCCCATCCCATCCCCCATCCCCAGCTCTGCCACCCCGCAGGTCTCCCCCACCCTGGCACTGGGTGTTCCAGGCTCCGGGGTGGCCGCTGTCCCTCAGGGGGCACCGGCAGCACCGGGACCGGCCCGTCCCCGGTCCCCAGGCCGGGCTCCAGCCTCGCCATCCGCCCGGCCGGGCACCTCCAGCACGGAGCTGAATGGGCTCTGACAGCACTCGGGAAAAGCAAATCCCCAGGGAAGGGGAGGAAGGGGAAGGTGGGCTCTACAATTTATAAAACCACTCTCAGTTTGACTGCATTAGCTTTGCCTTAGGCTCCAAAACACGACGAAAGCCAAGCAGCGAGGGGGGAAAGAGGGATTGGGGGGGAGAGTGGGGATGGCAACGAAGGGGAAAGCTGTAATTGCAATTGCTGGAATTCACTTTTAATGCTGGCTGCTGAATACAGTAAACACACTCTCAAGTCCAGGGAATAAGCATTGATTTTTTTTTTTTTTTTTGCAAGTGTTCCAGTGAAAAGCTTCAAATCAATCCTGTTCTGTCAGACACTTTTTTGCCTCTTGGCCTCCAATTACTCACTCTCCACATCCACCCTTCCCAGATCTCACCTTCTCCAGGCACACCTGATGCTGAAGGAGCACTGTTTGATCCAGAATCTCACCCTGCTCGCCCAGCGGGGCCAGGGAGGGATGCACAAGCCCAGCACAGGAAGGACTTTGCCTGCAAAGCTCTCCTGGGAACAAGGGACAGCCAGAATGAAAAGGAGAGGAAAGGGGGTGCATGGAGGTGTGGGGATATTTCTTCCTTGTCACAGCCCTGTAACATCATGGGTGATGTTTTGAGAGCTCAGGCTGAAGCTCTGGGCTGGACATGGAAGCCACAGGAACCTTTTGGTTGTTGTACTGAACCTTCAGCACCTGCTGCAGAAACACCAAGGAGTCAGTCAATCCCAGTGGGAGCCTCCTCTCCCACCCACCTCCCACACACCCCTCCGGTTCTCCAGCAGCCACAGGATCAGGTACCTCCCCAAAGTTTCCTTCTCCAGCTATGGCTGAGCCAAGACAAAAAGCTGGATTTTCATCCCAAGCGTTTGCAGGTTGCTGGCGGTGTTTGGTCCCTGCCAGGTTTCCCAGAGGCAGGAGCTAAGGGGGATGGACTCTGTGTGAGATCCCAGCGAGTCCCACCGGCTGCTCAGTCCCTGCTGGAAAGCTTCAAAGCAAGGGAAAAAATGTCACAGAGGCAGGGAACAGCTCCAGACTGTTTTGTACCCTCTGCAGGGGGACAGTGCCAGACTGCAGCCTGGCGTGGCACTGGCTTTGATTGTCTCCCTGTGACTGATGAGGGAAGGGAAGTTGTTGTCAGGGTTTTGATGCTTCCCAGGACTCTACCCCCTGGCTGGCAGCATTTCATTCATCTGTTCCATGAGAAGAGGGAGGAATATTGGCCAGAAGTGTGGGCTGTGGGATGGATTCAGCAGGTCCTGCTGTCACACAGAGAGGGAGCACAGTCTCCTGTAAACTCCAGGTTTACTCAATGATCCTGGAGGTCCTTTTCAACCTAATTGATTTTGTGACGATGAGGCAAAGCTGATTCTTTGTCAACTTTTAATTCCAGGCGAGGCTTAAACAACTTCTCCTCTGCTCCCGTGGCAGAGGGAAGCTCCAGCTGCCCATGACAGAATCCCACACTGTGGAAGCACAGTGGGACAGGGCTATGCCAGGGAAATGCCACCCACGAGGGGCACAGAGCTGTCCTTACAGCCTGGTCAAACACATCCTGCCAGAAAGCCACAGCTGACATTTCCTAGGACAAAACTTTCTCCAGAGCAGACACAGATGGAAGCAGACACTCCCATCCCACAGCTCCTGCCACACATGTTCTCCCTTTTCCTCCCTGTTTTCCCCACACAGATCAAGACCTCCTGGCACAGAGGATTTACTCTCATTCCCAACACCGTGCACGAGGAAGAGTTACCACTGCAGTGACATGACCTTCAGCTGCTCACAGCCCAGACATTTCCTTCTGACAGCTCCCACATTCACCCTCAAATTATATGTGCTGTATATGACTGTTAAAAATAATCACAGTGTTTGCAGTGGTGTGTTAGGCACCAAATTATGTATAGGCAAAGCGATTAGAGAGCAGAACAAAGTGGTTGTTCATGCAGCTAATGGCCAAAGTACCACTATTTTCCATCAAGACAATTTGCAGCCAGCGTAGCATCTTCTCACTCCCCAGCCAGGAGCAGCTTTGCATGAAATCTTCAAAAACAACTCTTGTTATCACGAGTCTCAACAGCAGAGCTCGGAGGGGGTTGTAACAGCTTTGACAGTCTTTAATTCTTCTCACCCCACCGCCTTTCCCTCCTGTCCCAAGTGCCTTCCTCGGGGAGATGTGGCTGAGCGTTGTCGCAGCCAAGTTGTGTATCCAGCACTTAATGGCATTAAAACTTCTGCTGACTCCCATCCTTAGATAAAAACCTGCTCTTTAGGTTTGTTTACTAAAAATCAGAATCAATAACCATCTCAGCTCGCTGTCCTACAAGCCTTCAGTCGCAGCCAAGCATCCAGAGCCCTGGGGATGCCAGAATGTGCTCAAACCATACACAAAATCCATGCCTTCCACCGTCACCAAAGTCTTTCCATGGGTAAAACGTCCTGGTCCAGACCCTCCCTGAGGCCTTCCCTCCTTTTTTCTGTGGATTTTGTCCAAAAAGTGAAGCACCTGCGTTATAAAGCCTGTCCAAGTCTAGAAGGAGCTCTCCTGTGCCAGGCCCTTGGAAATAAGAGATCCAACACAGTAATTACTCCAGTCAGACCAAGAGGGCAGATTGTCCCATGGGGTAGGAAGGAAACACCAGAACTTCTAGGGAGAAGAGGAATCTCAGGCTGGGGCTGATGAGAACCTCGGGCCACGGACAGAGAAGGTGCAGGAGCTGCAGGGAAGGAAGCGAGGAGGCTTTGGGAGCAGGAGAACAGGAATGCTGGTGCCCTTGAGAGCTCTGGCTCCAAGGTTGATGGAGCTGCCAGGAGGTACAGCATGTTCTCTCCTATTGATCTATCAATGTCTGCTCTCCAGAGGAGGGATTACTCACTTCTGATAACACAGCAAGGTTGCCTCTGATGAAAATCAATGGCTCTGACTACCCAGCCTTCATTTAATTACATCACACTGTAAATCCGGCGAGAGCGGAGCGGGGACATTCTCCACCACCACCACCTCTGCTCCGTGCTCCTCTCCCCAGTTTTGCACGAGTATCTTCCCAGGATTATCAAGATAAATGGCCTTGATGAGAGGAGTTTTGCTGCCTGTTCTGCAGCCAAGGAAAGGACACGGGGACTTCTCCATCACCTTGGCCCACAGCTGGCAAAGCTGGCCAGGAAGAGAAGGACACCAGAGATGTGCAGGCACATTCCTGGCAATTAGCTTCGTGGGAAGGAGGATTGGATTAAGACTGAGTGTGAGATCAGGCAGCTTTTTACAAGCTAAATAAGCAACAAGCAGTTTGAGAGAGATTTCTCCCCCTGTTTACAAGGCCAACCAAGGCCAGGTTAATTAATCTCTCTTTCCAGCTGCCCTTCTCACTAGGGCTTGTTCTTCACTTTGAGCAAAACACCCGAGACAGCTGCTCAGATCTCTCACATTGCAGGGTGATGAAAACAAAGGCACAGATGAAAATTGCTTTAGAGCTTAGCCTCTCACAGAAAACAAACGTGCCCGTGCTGTAATTAGGACTAGGCATGCAAAAAAAAGAACCAGATCTTTGACCGGTGCTTAACCAGGGATAGTAAATAAAAATAACAACAATCCCTTCCCACACACACACAGAGCACACACAGAGGCACAAAACCAGGCAGGCCTGTTTTCCTGGAGCTCACAAAAGAGGGTGGTTCACGTCTCTTGATCCTGCACAAAGGCAGATCCCAGGCACAGGCTGTGGCTCTGTGCACGCTAAACCCGGCAGCGACGCCCCATCAAAACAAGGCATTCAAACAGACTCTGCTGCCCCTGGGGAGAGTTTATACCCGGCACAGACAGCAGCCAACGGTGGCTCATGAATCGCTCAGAGCTGTTCTCTCACAGCCCGGGCTGCAGCACTGAACATCATCTGAAGCTGTGGCACAGCCCCTGCCAGGCTCCCAGCCAGCAGCCGGACATGCCAGCACTGCCGTTTGGAGCTGCCCTGCCGCCTCCTCCTCCTCCTCTTCCTCCTCCCCCAGACACGGTTTAAGGCATTTAGTGGCAGAGATAAATTCCGCGGTGTTTATTTTAATGAAAAGGTCCCTGGCTGTGTTTTCTTTCCCTCACCATTAACAGCACAACTGGAGCTGTGAGGCCTCAGCCAGCCCTCCCCACACCAACACCCTCCATCCTCAGCTCATCCCAGCTCCCTTCCCAGCACTCACGCAGCAAACAGAAGGCAAAGGCACAGCTGGCACCAGCAGCAGACACTTCCACAGCCCTGCAGCCAGCCACGAGCTAAACCCAGGAGCTGTGGTGCTTTAACACAGCTGGCAAACATCTGTGTGTGGGTCTCCTGTCTGGGGAGGGCTGCAGGAAGCTGAAACTCTCCAGGTTTGTTGGGGTTTGGGTAGTGGGGTTGATGGGCAGCAGGATCTATCTGGCTGTCCAGAAATCTCAGTCAGCACCAGGCTTTGCCCTGTCCCAGGAAAACATTTCTGATCCCACCAACCCCACAGACAGCAGCCACAAAAGGCCAAAAAAACAGGCCAGAAAGTGCCAGAGCTCTCCTGGCTCAGCTGCCTGGCTGTAGGAGAGCCTGCAGGTCCAGCAGGGCTGGCTGAGCATCCCTCACAAGAGAAGTCTCCCTTCCTCCTCTGTCACGGTCTCCTCTCCAAGCACGTCCTCTCTGCCAGCTGGGCACAGCTCTGCAGCCAGGCTTGGAGCAGGAGGCAGGTGCCAAACCTTGAGCCACCAGCTCAGAGCCCTGCCAGGGCCTGCATGTCCCTGAGGGCTGGGGACACGGGGAAGGAGCAGTCTCCATGCGTGCTCGCTGCTCCTCAGCATCCAGACGTCATCTCCAACCCACTTGCTGAAGGCTGACGCGTTCCAGGGAGGAGTGAGACACCCTTAGGAACAGCTCTTCCTCCTCAGAAAGGGTGTCCTGAAGAAATTGCCAAAAATATGCTTTTCTCTGGGTTTTTGGGAGGGCTCTGCTGGCAAAAGGACAGGCTGCAATTCCAGGGAAAGGCGCTCTGGAGCCAGGCATTCGCCCTGCAAACACGGGGGCAAAAGGCTGCCTGGTCAGGAGCTGTCAGCAGATTTTGGTTGGAAGGATTGTGGCGGGGATTCTCTGGAGAGAGCTCTCTAAGGAAAACGACAGGGGAGGTAAAAACACCCTTAATTTCTAGATTATCTTATTTCCTAGCTCTTTGCTATCAATTGCTTTGAGATATGGCCATGGATATCAGCAGACAACTCGCACTCCTTATCCCTGGCTGTGGAACAACTGAAACAGGGAAACTGCTCCTGGCCCAGTGACCTCGGACATCAACTCCCCTTTCTCTGCTGTCAACAGAAAGACTGGGCTAAGTTACCAGCAGCACATTCCCAAGATTCTTTCCTCAAATGTGGCTCAAATTGGCTAATGCATTAGGAGATTACCGGGGTGGAAAGGGCAGGGGAGATGGACGGAATGCAATCACCAGGGCCTCATTCCTTCTGGGAGCTCTATTAATGAACAAGGAGCTTTTTGGCACATAGATAAGCCCCAGGCAGAGGGTGGCAGTGAGGAAGACAGAAGGAAAATGCCTGCAGGGATTGATTCTTTCCTGTTCCAAAAATGCCTGCAGGGATTGATTCTTTCCTGTTCCACTGGCACCTTGTGCCAGGCCTTTCCTGCATCAGCATTCACACAGCCCCTGCCAGGGGACAGCTCCCTGTCACACACAGCACCAGCTGACCACTAATTAATCCCAATGCCAGCACTGCCCAACCTTTCCCACTCCTCCCACGTTAATTTATTTAATTTATTGCTGTATTATTGCCAGACCCATGAGTTAACTTCTCTCCAAGCAACTGCAAGGGGGGAAAGATCTGGAAGTTATCCCAGGGCCGTGTAAGACAGGAAATCATTTCCCACGTCAGGTCCTGAGGCTGGCTTTGATCATGTAAACACACACAAATCAATTGGCTGCAGGATGGATGCCAGAGGTGGGAGACAGGTATTCCAGGGAGCCACAGCCACGGCTGCTGGAGCCTCTGCTCTGGGAAGAACATCCCTTATCCTGGCTGACTTTGATGGAGGGATGCCAGCTGGCATCAGGGAAGATTTATCCCTCGTCACACAGCTCCTCTGCAGAGCTCAACAGCAGCGCTGGGAACACTCAGGCCCAGGAGCAAAGTCTCTCCAAGTGGATTCAGCAGACCTGGGCCAGTTCTGAGCTTCAGGAGCCTCTGGCCTGGCATGGCGTGGCCCAGAAAGTGGCACAGCTCAGTCTGACTGGATTTAGTTCAGAGCTGCACATTCGCACCCTCTCTGATGCCGTTTCCTTCCTCTGAGCTCTTCCAGCTGAGCTTGTTAAGCCTCATCACAAACTGTAAACCTCAACCCTGAGTTCCACCACTGCCCCGAGCTCGCCACCCAAGCGTTGGGAGATCTCTGCATGACTCCAGCAAATCATTTAATCCCTGTACCTCCTGTCCTCTGAGGGATCATTCCTCCTCTGGTTCCCTGTCCCTGGGATAAAGACCAACCCCAGATTTAGTGGCTGGCACTGGGGGTCCCCAGCCACGCTGATGGGGCCCAGCCGTTGATGCCTCAGGATTTTAGCTTTTATATTTTTCATACATTTGTAAACCTGTAATTCTTTAGTGTATAACTCTGAATTCCATTCCAGTGTGAGCGGCTGCTTTCCCATTTTGACAAAACAATTCCTCTCCAGGCCTGGGAATCAAGGACACCTCACTGCCTCAGGCCCCGAGAGATGTAAACAAAAGTGAGTTGGGGGGAGCAAACTTGGGGTAAATTACTTCATTACCTGAAGCTGAAATTGGAAGATTAACCCCCAATATGCAAATGGCCCAAACTTATAAAAGTGTGAAAACCTGCTGTCCATTTTTTGGTGTAGCCCCTGGGGGGGGCTTTGTCTCCCCTAAATGCACCTGAAAGCCCTTCAATAAATACAACTGCTTTTTATTCCCTTAATTTTGTCTGCCCTCTGTTTTTAGGTAGCCCATAAAGGCATCACCGTGATGGAGATTCAAACACTGCTCCTGCTCCCCACAGAAGGATTAATTCCCCAGAGAGCTGTCCCTGAGCTCCAGCTCCCGAAGGCTGCCGCGAGCACACGTGCTGCCGCGGCACGCGGAGCTGACCGAGCAGCTTATCGCCTTCCCCTGGTTTATTCCACCTCGGCAGCTTTGTATCTGGGAAAAAGGAACACCGGGAGCCCATCTCAGCGGCAGCGCTCGAGCAGGGCCCGCGCGGCTCTGAGAGCAGAGAGCCGAGATAAACACAGGCCGCGCTTTGTCAGGGGCTCTTTATCTCCCTGAGGGGTCTGTGCAGGCAGGGCAGGAGCCCGCAGATATCTCACCAGGTCGTTCAGGCTCTGTTCTGGCAGCTTTCCACCAGGAGAAGGTTTCTGTTCCCAGGAGAAAAGGCAGGTATGCATCAATAGCATGAGTGGGGTCAGCAGGCTCGCCCCCAGCACCCCCCAGGCACGGGGTGCCAGCAGTTCAGGGGAACAGAAAGATTTGGGGGGGTGAAGTTTCATCCTCAGCTTTCAGGGACGTGTGGGAACAAGGGGAGACTCTTCTTACCCTGGAGAGCCCAAGGAAAGAATCCCTGAGGGGATGGTGGAGGGGCAGCAAGGCTTGGGCCCAGCAGTTTGGCTGGGGCCGCTGAGCAGAGGTGGCAGGAGCAGGAGCGCGTCCCTGTTACCCACAGGGAGCAAGGCCGGGCTGTGGCAGCTCCCTCCCCACTCCCAAACCAGCCCCAGTGCCAGTTCCCTTCTCCAGTAGGTGAAATACAGATGTCTGTTCCTGGTGGCACCAAAATTGCATTTTAGGGGAGCCCTGAACCTGTCAGGAGACAAAGCCTTGACCCTGAGGCTGTCCCCAGAGCTCTGCAGGTGGCTCGGGCAGTGCTGGCACAGGGTTTGGGGATGTGGGGAGGGAGAATCCTCCTCAGCCAACTGAGCTGGGCTGGAAACAGCCTGTGAGATTAATGGAAATTGTTCTGCTCCTCCTCAAGGAGCCTCTGGCTAAAAGGCTGGGAACTCCCAGCCTCTCCTGCCTGCTCCATGCCGTGACCTCCAGCACGGCAGGAGAGCAGAGCAGAGGAGGGGCTGGGATGGCACAGCCTCAGCTGACCCACACTCTCTGACCCACAGCTCTGAGCTCACACCCCAGGGGAGAGGGAGGTGAGAAATGCAAGGCCATGGCCAAGAGCCCTCCCTGGCCCAGGGCAAACACCTGGCTCTGACACACTGGCCATGGGGGCTGGCAAGGTGAGCTGGAGAGGGAAAGGATTTAACCCAAGGTAGCCAAAGGACTCAGATTTAACCCAGGCAGGCAGCAAAATCCAATCACATCCAGTGCTCAGTGGGGGTGAGCTCATCACCAGCTCAGCTTGAGCCCAGGGTGCCTGGCTTCCCTCTTTTAGCTCAAACTCAGCGCAGACTGCTCCTTTCTTGCTCTGGCATGGATCAATCCATGGAAATGAGCTCCAAGACGGGGCACATTGTTGGAATATGCTTAGAGATGCAGTTTAAGGAAACCAACGGCATCCTGGAGCCCCAGGCAAGCTCCCCGCAGAGAAAACACCAACGTGGTGTAAAGCAGCTTTTTGCTTTTATTTTGGACCCCCTCAGGTTGAGAGGAGCTGGGAGGTGAGGGCAGGTGGGCACCGTGCAGAGGACTCTGCCCCACGCTGGTATCCCCACCACGGCCTCAATCTGCAGGTGAGCTCCCCTGCCTCGTCAGCAGAGCATTCAGAGGGAGTGTTCCTAATTAAAAAAAAACCCTCAGAAAGCTGCTTCAGAAAGAAATAATTTAAAGAAAAAAAAAATAATTAGGAAAAAAATCCAACCATATCTCAATTGCAAAGTTCCTGCCTGAGCGTTTCATTTCCATTTTGCACCACAATAGGAAGAGAGGAAACAATGGCTGAGAGGAAGCAGCCTGATTGTGAGGAGGCAAAGTGCCACCGCCACGCTCGTTTTTCATCAAACGTGGGTGAACTCGATTTAAAAAAAATTCAAAATATAAATATATCCATTTCCTCACTTCATTATCTCCCCCTCTCCAAAAAAACCCGGCTCCTTGCAGCTCCTTCCCAGCCCTGCTGCCCTCACCCACAGCCTCAGACCTGCTGCTTCTTCTCTCCCACCTTGCTCCTCAAAATGAGAGATTTGGGAAGGAAACGGCCAATCCAGGGCCACCATTCATGGCGCCACCAAAGGGAAGGGCCACCATTCCCGGTGCCACCAAAGGGCCACCTGTGTCAGGCTGGAGCCGCGCTCGTCCCACGCAAAGAGGAAGAGAAGGAAGAAGAAAATTCCACCGGCATCACTTCCAGGAGGGCCGGGAGGGCCTCCCTTGGCAGCAGGGCGCCTGTTCAGGGTGACAGCTCCGGGTGACAGCATCAGAGGGGATCCACCAGCGCCGCTTCCAGAGTTCCCATGGCGACGGGCTCGGTACCGCGTGTGAAACACTCCATTCGCTTATTGATTGAGCCGCCGTCAAATTCAATCACAAGTGAAAATGGATTTTTTAATGCGACTATTAGCTGCTTTTGAAAGGCAAATTGAGTTCAGTTATACCGAGTCAGCCATCAAAAAACAATTTGCCGTCAGCCAGACGGGCCGGAGAGGAGCCCGGCCGTGAGCAGCAGCTGTGTGCCCGTGGATCGGGAGATCCGAGATGGGAACCGTGGGGAAATACGGCTTTTCCTCCTCAAAAACGCGCTGGATGAGGAAGGTGAGGCACAAGGCTGGGCTTTGAGGGGCTGGCATGGACACGGCTGCTCATGGGATCCACGGCTGGAAAGGAGCAGGGGGTTCAAGGAGCAATTTTGGTGGGGGTCATCCCAAAAACCCAAGCAGGGCTTTTGGGTGAGCACCACGGACGCTGTCCCCAAATGCTGGGGTGCACAAGGTGAGCCAAGAGAGAAGGACACAGGACCCACG
>WEZZ01005949.1:151922-191230 GCA_013400585.1 Chloropsis cyanopogon
AGAAATGCAAGGCCATGGCCAAGAGCCCTCCCTGGCCCAGGGCAAACACCTGGTTCTGACACACTGGCCATGGGGGCTGGCAAGGTGAGCTGGCGAGGGAAAGGATTTAACCCAAGGTAGCCAAAGGACTCAGATTTAACCCAGGCAGGCAGCAAAATCCAATCACATCCAGTGCTCAGTGGGGGTGAGCTCATCACCAGCTCAGCTTGAGCCCAGGGTGCCTGGCTTCCCTCTTTTAGCTCAAACTCAGCGCAGACTGCTCCTTTCTTGCTCTGGCATGGATCAATCCATGGAAATGAGCTCCAAGACGGGGCACATTGTTGGAATATGCTTAGAGATGCAGTTTAAGGAAACCAACGGCATCCTGGAGCCCCAGGCAAGCTCCCCGCAGAGAAAACACCAACGTGGTGTAAAGCAGCTTTTTGCTTTTATTTTGGACCCCCTCAGGTTGAGAGGAGCTGGGAGGTGAGGGCAGGTGGGCACCGTGCAGAGGACTCTGCCCCACGCTGGTATCCCCACCACGGCCTCAATCTGCAGGTGAGCTCCCCTGCCTCGTCAGCAGAGCATTCAGAGGGAGTGTTCCTAATTAAAAAAAAACCCTCAGAAAGCTGCTTCAGAAAGAAATAATTTAAAGAAAAAAAAAATAATTAGGAAAAAAATCCAACCATATCTCAATTGCAAAGTTCCTGCCTGAGCGTTTCATTTCCATTTTGCACCACAATAGGAAGAGAGGAAACAATGGCTGAGAGGAAGCAGCCTGATTGTGAGGAGGCAAAGTGCCACCGCCACGCTCGTTTTTCATCAAACGTGGGTGAACTCGATTTAAAAAAAATTCAAAATATAAATATATCCATTTCCTCACTTCATTATCTCCCCCTCTCCAAAAAAACCCGGCTCCTTGCAGCTCCTTCCCAGCCCTGCTGCCCTCACCCACAGCCTCAGACCTGCTGCTTCTTCTCTCCCACCTTGCTCCTCAAAATGAGAGATTTGGGAAGGAAACGGCCAATCCAGGGCCACCATTCATGGCGCCACCAAAGGGAAGGGCCACCATTCCCGGTGCCACCAAAGGGCCACCTGTGTCAGGCTGGAGCCGCGCTCGTCCCACGCAAAGAGGAAGAGAAGGAAGAAGAAAATTCCACCGGCATCACTTCCAGGAGGGCCGGGAGGGCCTCCCTTGGCAGCAGGGCGCCTGTTCAGGGTGACAGCTCCGGGTGACAGCATCAGAGGGGATCCACCAGCGCCGCTTCCAGAGTTCCCATGGCGACGGGCTCGGTACCGCGTGTGAAACACTCCATTCGCTTATTGATTGAGCCGCCGTCAAATTCAATCACAAGTGAAAATGGATTTTTTAATGCGACTATTAGCTGCTTTTGAAAGGCAAATTGAGTTCAGTTATACCGAGTCAGCCATCAAAAAACAATTTGCCGTCAGCCAGACGGGCCGGAGAGGAGTCCGGCCGGGAGCAGCGGCTGTGTGCCCGTGGATCGGGAGATCCGAGATGGGAACCGTGGGGAAATACGGCTTTTCCTCCTCAAAAACGCGCTGGATGAGGAAGGTGAGGCACAAGGCTGGGCTTTGAGGGGCTGGCATGGACACGGCTGCTCATGGGATCCACGGCTGGAAAGGAGCAGGGGGTTCAAGGAGCAATTTTGGTGGGGGTCATCCCAAAAACCCAAGCAGGGCTTTTGGGTGAGCACCACGGACGCTGTCCCCAAATGCTGGGGTGCACAAGGCGAGCCAAGAGAGAAGGACACACGACCCACGGTGCTGTGGTGAAGCCCAGGCAGTGTCACCCCCTCCCCGTGCCACCCCACAGCCACCACAACCCAACAAGGCTCATTTCCTCCCAGCCGCTGGAAAATAAGATTTTTCCCTCTCTGATTAGGGATGCGGATTCTCATTACTATGTTAAGTGAGGATCAATATCGCAGCCAAGTCTGAAATCAGCCCTGTCTGGCGAGGTGCTGAGCGCACCAGTTTCCCCAGTTTGGGCTTCAGCAGCGTCTCTGGGGGATAGTCACAGCATTGCTCCAGGGTGGGGACGGAGGAAGGAGGTGGGACAGGACAGAGCAGTTTTTAACTGAATTTGAAGTTCAGACAAAACTCTGCCAGATGTGGGAGGACTTGCCTGTACACATATTTATTTTATAAATAAAACCCTCTATATATTAAAAAATCCACATAAAAATAAATACATTTTCCCCCCACAGAGCTCAAGGATTATAATAGAGCCCGTTAATTGAAAACCCATTGTTTTCAGCACCCCTGAGAACCCTCCAATAACTAAATAAAAATCCCGCTTCACTTTGGGGTGCCACCTTTCCTGATTCTCCTCTCAATCCCACAAGTGAACTCACAGGCCTTATTAAACTCTTGCAGGAGCAGTCCAGGAATTTCTATAGCAGCATAATCCAAAGATCTGCTTTCAAAGAGCCTCTGCTTCCCGCAAAGCTCCAGCCTCGGCTAATGAGAGCTTAACCACATGTTTGTGGTGGATGAAATAGTATCATTTTGCAATTATTATCATTCAAACATTATTTATTTAACCCGCAGCCACATTATATTGACTGCAGAATTGCTGTCATTTTTACTTTTGATGGCTCTCTCATTGAGCTGAGTGTGAGGAATTGTGTTCCATGTTCCCAGTGTGGGGGAGGCTTTCCCTGCTCCCTCAGCCTCTCCCCGGCCAGGTCCAAGTCTCTGCCCCAGAGCTGGTGGTGTTTGCTACCAGAATCCCTAAAAATGGGATTTTTCCCATTTTTTCCTCTGCTTCACCTTCCCTCACTGGTTATATTTGGGGAATTAATCTGTTCTGACCACCAACACAAAGCCCTGTGCACCAAAGAGTTCCAGGTGTCTCTGCCCCACAGCTGGTGGTGTTTGGTACCAGAATCCCCAAAAATGGGCATTTTCCCATTTTTTCCTCTGCTTCACCTTCCCTCACTGATTCTATTTGGGGAATTAATCCATTCTGACCACCAACACAAAGCCCTGTGCACCAAAGAGTTCCAGGTAAGGACAGAAGGTGGGTTTGGTGTCACCCTCGTACCCCCACAAGCAGCTCTGAAAGCTCCTTCGTAAGAGCTGGAGAGGGGAGGCAGCAGCTGAGGAGCTCTGTGCAGCCCAGAAAGTCCAAATGTGGGGATAACAGACAGCCTTGGGCTCAAAACCCTTCTCCAAGGGAGCAGCAGGATGAGCCCCAGCCAGCATCCCTGGGGTTTGCAGCAAAATAAACACCAAGGGGTGCACGACTCAAGATCTGAATGCCAGCAGGGTAAAAAAAAAGTCTGGCTTCCCTCTCCCTCCTGGCCCTGGTTCTTCTCTCACACGTCACTCTCCCGAAGCCTTGCAAGATGTATTCACACAACAGGAAATCCAACATTCCCCTTCGCCTTCTTCTTTCTTCCTCTCCTTTAATTTTCCCCAAATGTAAATGAGGAAGTCATCTCTCCTCCGGTGATGAAACATCTGCCTGGAGAAGCTTGCAGTGCAATGCAACATATTTTGATCACTGCTCCATCTAATTACAGAGAAGAGAAGAGAAAAATCACAAAGCAGGGTTTGGGACTTTTTTTTCCCCCAAAACACAAGGCATCTGAAAAATAATAGAAAAACAGCAGCACTGACAATCAGAGCAGAGGCAGCTTCCCCATCAGCCTTGAAAAACAGCACTGGAATACAGAACCTGCTTGGAAGGAGAGGGATTTCAGGGTGAGATAGGGAAAGATTAATTGCTGGTGCCAAGGACGCGTGGGAATGGAATTGGAATCTGGGTATCCTCAAAGCCAGAGGCTGCTCCAGCCAGGCCACTGCGATCTGGCTGCACATCCATCCCTTGGGGCTCACCAGGGCCAAGCTCTTGCTGCTCCCTCACACCTACTCCAGAGCACAAGGGAAGGAGAGACACGGGGGAAGAGCCTCAAACTGACGGTCACAAGTTTCACCAAACACTTGATGTTCAGGAGCCACGATGCAGAGGGAGAAAGGCTGAAGGTCAAAACTGGGATGCAGTGGCTCACTCAAGGCAGGAACAGCAATTCTTCTCCAGGAGCAAGCCCAGGCTCTTCCAGGGAAGCTCTGGAGACACTCAGACACAGCTTCAACCTGGCACCGGCAGGGGCAGAGCCCTCGCGTTGGCCTCGGCTGCTGAAGTGACAACGGGAGAGGACTGAAAGGCACGGCAGGCAGCACCACCCACACCCCTCTGCATTCCAGAGGGGCTGATTGCTTCCCTTGTTTGTCTCAGAAAAAATTCACCGTGAAGCACTGGTGGGGCCCAGCCTCCAGCCGCTCGAGGATGTTGTTCACCGCGGGAAACGGAGCGTTCAGGAGCTCCAAATAAAACCCTAATCATAATCATTGCTGTTTCCCTGTCTTGCTCTTCAAGCTCAAAGGGAGTCCATGGCTAAGCAGCAGCAAGCAGCACCTCTAACAAGACCTTGCATGGCAAGGAACCAAGCCCAGCACCAGGGGAGCCTGTTCAGCAGCCTCGCTGGAGGAACGCTGACAGGTTGTTTATAGCAGCTTACAGAAAGGCAGTGCAAAATAAACAGGAGGCTACCTGCCTTCCACCCCTCTCCCACCTGGATTTCCAAGGGAAAACTTGATTTCCCTTCTAAACGTTTCAAGTTTCCAGAAGAGGAAAACAAAACGCTGCCTGTGATGGATGGAGGTTGGCAGCTGGTGGGGACAGGTACGGCGCTTCAAGCCGTGGGAAACTGGCCCAAAACCTTCAGGCACTGCAAGGAAACAAAAAAGCTGATGGGAAGGATGCCCACAGACAGGCAGGGGGGTCCCAAGCCCCTGTTTTTCTTCACAGAGATTTGTCAGCAGTGTTCTGCTGGCAAACAGGCCCCGGTCCATCCTGCCTGCCAGCTCTGCTCCAAAACAATTGCTCCAAGGATCGTCCTCGCCCTTTGTCATCCTGCCTGAGCAGGAACACACACAAGTGAGCAGCAGGTGCCTGTCTGGAGCCAACAGAGCACAATGGTTTAATCCAAGTCCATCTGCACGTGGAGAACAGGAGGGGAAGAGCTGGAGCCAGCAGAGCTCGTCACCACCACCAGGAAAACAAATGGATGCACTTCAAAATCATGCCTGCCACAGACACCCCGAGCTGCTCCTGAAAGGTCACATCTCTCCTCAGTGTGGGTTTAATCCAAGTCTTGGCTGTCAGGGAGAGAGAAAAATGCAGGCCTGGGGCTCTCCAAGATGGAATTAGTCCTCAGAATTCTTCCCTGTGGGCAAAGCACGTGTGCGTGGAGGGAGCGCGTTGTCACCTTGGCGGAGCGCCGTGTGCTCCCTCCGCGAGTACAGCTGGTGCTGACAAGGTCAGCAGCAAGAAGAAAACTCACCCTGGGCTAACGGGAGGCAGAGAGTGGGAAGATTAGTCACCATCCAGAGATCCACGTGTCCTGGGAAATGAACCAGCTGACGAGGGGTGGAGGGCAGGAGAGACGCAGGACGGTGTGGGACTCCACGCTGGAATTCAGACCCTGGCTCTGCCCCAAACCCACACAGCCTCTGCTTCCCTCTCTGCACGTCCTGATTCACTCCTGCTCCTCTCGGGGCGCTGGAAGCTCTCTGGGGTTTGCCAAGGGCAAGTTCTTGCAAGCACAACCAAAATCCCCGAGTCCTCCCAGGGTCAAAGGGAGAACTGGCCCTAACCCCAGCCAGGACAGACAGAGAGGGGCTCCTCCCCAGCCATTCCTGCTGCCTCCCAGGACACAGGAGCGTTCCCAAGCGGATCCGTCAGTCTATTTGGAGCATCAATGTTTGCCTAAGCAAATAGCTCGGAAAGCTCCACAAATAGCAGGAGGGCTGGTTAATTGGGAAGAAAGCAGAGAACCACAGAGCAGAACACATGCAGGCAGCACCAAAGGCAGGCAAGAGCACGGCTGAGGGGATGCGGCCACCCCAAGGGCACGTTTGCCCTCCATCCAATTGTTTTCTCGGTCCCAGCACCACTGTCAACAACACTTTCCGCATATGCAAATAGGACCATACTCCCGCAATTACACGGCAATCAGAGGCAAATTACATTCTTGCTGTTTACTTTCAGTGTCCTTAATTAATCCGGTTATTAGACGATTAATGAAGCTTGTTTGGTGAAAAACTCATAGCATTTACAGCGCGGGCTCGCGGCTGGCATCTGGCTCCGCATCGGCGCGTGGGGCTGCGGGCAGCGCGTCCAGCGCCTGTCCCCAAGGCCAGCAGAGCAGGGTGACACCGACAGCGGCCCCGCAGGGCTCGGGGGGATGCTCAGGGCTTGGCTTTTCCAGCCGTGCCTCCTCTCCAGGAGCTCAGTCCTGCAGCTGAGGCAAGCAGCACTCCCCAGCTCCCTGGCTGGAGACACAGCCCCCGCCTCCCTGCTCCTCTCCGGAGGCAGCAGGACCCACACCGGCAGCTCCCACCGGTCTGGAAGCTGCTGGAGAAGGATCTGGGAACCTTCTGCAGCCGCTGGACCCCGTCATCCCTGTCCTCAGCCGGCTCCCAAGGCACCCTGCCCTCCCCAAAGGTCACCCCGGCTCGTGTTTGGTTAAGCTGCCGATAATGAAGTGGCATGTTCATCTAATGATCAAATTGCCGCACCACGAGCATGAAAGGCTGAGGAGAACTAATTAAGAAGCTCATTTGCATACTCCAGCGTTTCCGGTGCACGTATGGGGTTCCCATAGCAACCGGTACAAAAGCCGGTGATGGTGTGTGGATTTTAGGGGGTTTTAAGCGCTGTTCCTTCCCTTTGTCATCCTCTGCAGATCACAAAGGCTCTGCGAGGAAGGTGCGGTGACATCGGGCTGGGGAGGGACATTTCTGCCCAGCAAGGGTGGGGGACAAACGAGCTGCGAGCGTCGCAGGGGGCTGAGCCCGCTCCCAGTGCCACCAACTCAGGTATCTGAGAGGGGAGCAGCGATTTGGGGGCTGAGGACACACTTGAACAGAAATCCCTGCCCTGCCACTGCTCTATCCAAAACTTCCCTGAGCCACTTTGGCCTCAGCTCCGTGCGGAGGCGGCAGCTCCAGAGGGAAGTTTGGCAGGACTGCACCAAATCCCGCAGCATCCCCGGGCCCTGAGGGGGCACGGGCTGCGGGGAGCTCGGGGTGACGCCTGCAGCACCCCAGCATGGGGACACTGTAGGATGGCACCCTAAATGCTGCAGCCCAGGGCGGGGAGGAGGAAAGCAGGACTGGCCAGGTGAGGGTGTCAGCTCAAGTCCCAGCAGGTTCCCCGCAGTGCGGCGCAGTCCAGCCCCGGCTCCTTCCATCATGTCACTTTTCCTAAGCTCCAAGATTTCTTTTCTGCTTTGTATTTCTGGCAAGAAAGCTTTGCATTTAGATAAGGAATAAAGCCTGGAATCAGATCTGAACTCTGCAACAGAGATCAACATTTTAATGAATTAAATATATTCCAAACTAAATGTAACCTCTTAGCGCTCACATTTTTTGAGTGAGACTAACTTAAAGAAAAAGCCAACAATCCAACTCATTTCAGCTCTCCCCGGCTGTGAACTGGCCACAGGCCAATCAATTATCTCGAATTTATTCGTTATTCAACTTCCCTCCAACAGCCAATTTCCAGGCTGTGAAATGCAGGTGAGCGGCTCCCGCGGCTGAGCTCTCCTTCCAAACCAGTTTGCAGGCACTGGTTTCACTGGGCTGCCCTGGCCCGGGGCCACCAGCGAGGCAGGACACTCCGGCTGTCACCTTCTGCGTCACCCAGCACCGGGGGGGACCGGAGGGACAGCGGCTGTTTGACATCCAGCCGCAGCGTTTAGAGATGCAAACAGAGCCCGAGCATCCCCCGAGGGCTGCGCAGCGCTGTCAGGCCTGGCAAGAGACATTTAATTCCTGCCCGTTAATTCGGGGCTGCGCAGGGAGGGCAGAGCTGCTCCGACAACGCGCGTTTGGTCGCTGGGGGCAGATGCTGCAGCTGAAGGAAGGAAATCCTGAGCGCCCACAGATGTTTTGTGGGCTGCGAAGGGCAATTTTGGGAGTGGGGAGGGCAGGGATGAGATCTCGGCTGTGCTGCCCCAGGCTCAGCCAAGCCCAGAATCAGAGCCTGGCGTGTGGGGGGAAAATGAGGGAGGAGAAGATGCCGAGGACCAGCGGTGATGCAGCAGAGGAAGCCCAGCTGGTCCTTCCTGCAGCCCCCACCAGGCTCAGGGCGTGAGGAGCCCCAGAGCTCTCACCCTCCACTCCAAACACCTCACCTCGCTATTTCCCACCCAAAGCAGGAGCTTTTCCTCCGTGCCCAGCCTACCCAGCATGCTGGAACGAGCTCCAAACCCATCAAGCTGGAAGAAGTCCCCTTGCCCATCCAAAGCTCTCTCCTCCCCTAACATTGTTTTCGTTTCCCCCTCCCCCCCCCATTTTTATTCTCAATAAAAACATAATTACAGGCTTTTAAAAAAAGCAAATTATAGTGACATACTTTAATTATCTCCAAGCAATGGAGGACTAAATTACACAGTCAGGGAATCGGAGGTTACCTAAAAATAAAAGCAAGAAGCTTCATTAAATGCTAATTGCAGCTTTCACCACTGAAGTGAGATTTCAACACAGACCACCATTGACTCACTGGGCTCTAGCAGAGAACATTGGGGCTGGGGAGAGACCCCCAGATGCACAACTCGTGCCTCCATCCGTGGCTGCAGCCACAGGGATTGCTCCAAAGGGAGCTCCAAAGGCTCCACTGCTGCTGGACCTTCGCCTGCCACAGGGCTGGGTGCTGCCACCTCCCTCCAGGGCACCCACTGTCCCTTCACCCCATCCCAGAGGCACTGCCCACCCCCCTCCAGGGCACCCAGTGTCCCCTCACCCCATCCCAGAGGCACTGCCACCTCCCTCCAGGGCACCCAGTGTCCCCTCACCCCATCTCAGAGGTGCTGCCCACCTCTCTCCAGGGCACCCACTGTCCCCTCACCCCATCCCAGAGGCGCTGCCCACCTCCCTCCAGGGCACCCAGTGTCCCCTCACCCCATGCCAGAGGCACTGCCACCTCCCTCCAGGGCACCCAGTGTCCCTTCACCCCACCTCCGAGTCANCCCTCCAGGGCACCCAGTGTCCCTTCACCCCATCTCAGAGGCACTGCCCACCTCCCTCCAGGACACCCAGTGTCCCCTCACCCCATCCCAGAGGCAATGCCACCTCCCTCCAGGACACCCAGTGTCCCTTCACCCCATCTCAGAGGCACTGCCCACCCCCCTCCAGGGCACCCAGTGTCCCCTCACCCCATGCCAGAGGCGCTGCCCACCCTCCCAGCAGCACTGAGGGGCTCATCACAGCTCCTCCAGTGCTTTGGAGCAGAGAAATGAGTTCCAGTTTTTCCCAGAGCTGGTCCTGCAGCGTGAATGGAACCACAGCACCCACTTCAACCTTGCTGCCCTCTGCTCTGAACCCGAGCCCCACCTTGCTCTGAGCTCCCCTCGCCTCTCCTGGGGTGGAAATGGGTCCGTGGGGCTCTCCTTGTGTGGGAGGAGCTGAATGGAGCCCTGCCCTCCTGTCCTGCCCAAACTAAGCTCAGCTCCAGCCCTGCTCTTCCCATCCCTCCCCAAGGAGCTGCGACAGGAGATCCCCAAGCCCAGAGGGGCTGGGGGCTGATTTTCCCCAAGACACAGCAAGGGAGGCAGGAGGTGGCAGGCAGGCTGGAAAATTCACAGGGAAATTATCTTGTTTTTCCATTTCCCATCGAGTTGGCCTAATTATGCCACCGAAGTCTGTAATTTGCCTCTCACAGAAGAGAGTTAATGACTGGTTCCAGGCTGCTGCTGCTCCAGGCGGGGGCACAGCTCCCACACCAGCCCCCAGCTGTGCCCTGGGACCCCAAAAGTTCCTGCTTGTCCCTGGAGAAGGGAGCTGAGGAGGGGAGCTGGCGATTGGGAGCAGCAGCCAAGGACAACAGAAAGTTGCAGGAGGCAGGAAGGTACGAGCAGGGGGTGGAGGGAGCTGGCACCAGCCCAGCTTTTTTCCTTGCCACTTCTCAAAGTCCCAGAAAAAGTGAAAAATCTGCAGGTCAAGCACTCAGGGAACTCAGGCAATTATTGTTGTTTAAATTCAACAGCCCTTCACAGAAGTAAGAGGAAAATCAGACAAGTGCTTGTAAAGCTCTAAGGGAGGCGAGCAGGAGAAATGATGGCAACAATTTCCAGATACCTCATTAAAAAAAAAAAAAATACCCAAAATACCAAAAAACTAGGGGTCTGATATCCAGGAATCAGTATCCACTCTGCTCTTCTCCTCAGCCACAGGCAGAGCTACCCTCAAAAATATTAAACAAAGCAGAAAAGCAGAGTCTGGATTCTCATAGGTCCCTGCTGCAACATCCACAGCAGAGCCTGGCTGGGTCCCCATCCATCTCCATGGCTCACAGGCTGCTCCCTTTTAATCAGCTCCCATAATCAAAGAGGTTAGGATTACTAAATCAGAATTATCCAACACTGTATCACGAGGTGCTGGATAAAATCAAGCAGCTGTGTTGGGAGGTCACTGCATCCACCACTGGAATGGGTTGGGAGGGACAGGGGTCCTTCAGCAGCTCAGGTTTGGGGTGAGAAAAATTCATTTCTGAATGAATGAGGGCATTTCTGCAGGGCTTAGAACACCCCCCTCACGGGCACGGCCAGGGGAGGCTGTAATTAAGTCAGAATCAGCCTTTGCAGTCATTACCAGGCAGAATTCAGGGTGAAAGCTGCTCGTGACACCATGAGAGCAGAATCCCCGAGCCGGGAGCTGCACCAGAGCCATCAGCTCGGGTTTTCTGAGAGCCCTCTGAACCAGGCAGCGCCTCACATCCGATCAGACAGTGATGGATGCGCTGGGAACGGAGCAGTTTTTTCTCCTGAGAAGCTCTTTTGACAAGTATGATCTTATCAAAGTTTCAAGCTTTTCATTACGCTGCTTTTTTTTTCCTTTTTTAACTCCTGCCTTCAAGCCAGGCTCTGTCCTCTGTGCCCAGGCAGGGAGCAGCTGCCTTTCCCTCTGGCACCAATTCCTGGCTGAAGCTCTCGTGGGGCTCAGGGCACCCAGGTGCCCCCCACACACACCCCAGGGTGAGAGCAGAGCTGTGATTAACACACAAACAGCTCTAGAAATGTGCAAAATACAGGGGTGGCATCACACAGGCTCAGAGAGGGGGAAATAGCAGCACTTTGGGGTTGGGGGAGCAGGCACAAAGGGACAGGGAGCCACCCCAGCACCCCCTCCCAGGCCAGGTCACCGCCAGCTCCAGCATTTTATTGGGCAGCTGAACCAAAGTTTGCCCAGAAGCTGGAGGCACCCAGCACCTCTCAGCCTCCTTTCCCCCTCTCCCAAAAGAGAGACAGGTTTGGACCCTCCTCTCCTGATCCAGCAGCCAGCAAGCACAGCCAGCCCCAACCCAAGAGGGAAACACTTGGAATGCTCAGGCCAGAGACAGAAACAGCAGCAGCCAAGGCACCAAACTGCCCCAAAAAGGCACAGCCAGACTCTGGGAACCACCAGGTCCCTCAGACGTGGCTGTGCCAGACCTCAGACGTGGCTGTGCCATCCCTCAGACGTGGCTGTGCCATCCCCAGGACAGGCTGGGGCCAGCAAGAGGGGCCCTCCTCACAAATCAGAGCTGATTTTGCTGGTCCTTGCTAAGCCAGGATCCTTTAGGTTGGAAAAGCCTCCTGAGATCCTCCAGCCCACCCCTTGACCCAGCAGTGCCACCATGTCCCCAAGTGCCATCTGCACAGTTTTTAAACCAATCCCTCCAGGCACGAGGACTCCAGCGCTTCCCTGGGCAGCCTGAAGGTGAGGGAAGCCCTGGGAGATCTCCTCCCTCTGCTCCATCCCCTCGGCTGAGGGAAGAGAAAATGAGGAGCAATCAGCCCCTTCCACCCCAAACCTGCCCCAGTGCCCCGTGCCAGGGGCACGCCGAGCTCCCCTCTCCTTCCCAGCCCCTCTCACACAGTTTGGAACTCTCTGGAATCTCCAGGGATGCCTGGAGGGGAAGGACAGCAAGGCCTGAGCTCTCCCAGAGGGTTTGGCCACCCAAAACCTTCCGTGGCACCTCCTAAACCAAGTCACCAAGAGACAGCAAACGCCGAGTGCAAAACCAGGGTCTTTTATTAGAAATCTCCTCGTATAAAAATGATCATGCTCTACACAGTCATCGAATAATTCATAAACATCCAGGCACTGAACTTCGTTTTTTTGTGTGTTTTTGTTTTTTGACTGGTCAGTACATAAAGCAGACATATTTCAATCCATATGGTCATCACATACATTAAGGAACCACCTATAGAAATCAGCACTTTGAACACAGTCTAGGTTTTATTTTATTTTATTTTGCTGTCTGTTTTTTTTTTTAAATGTAAATTTTAAGTATTTTTATTTATTTTTCCTTTTTGCAACATATAGAATTTGGTAGGATATGGGGTAGAGAGTGAAGAGGGACGGAGGAAGACAGGAACGAAAGAAAACAGAGGATTAAAAAAAATAAAAAGAGAAAACAGAAGGTTCTGCACAACCACAAACAATCTCACAAATTCCAGAAAAGGGAAAATGTTGGGGCTCTTATTTTTTTTTCTCTTTTTTTTTGCCAAAACACAGGAAAAATAAACCCAAAGACCTGCTGAAGTCCGTCCCCTCTTATCCGTGCTCCGTCCCCGCGCTGCGCTGTCCCTCCGTGGGAGCCATGCATCGCCACCCTGGGCGCTGGAAGAGTTTTAGTGTTTTCTTTATGGATTTTTTGCTGCTGTTGATGGCATTTTTCCCCCAGGAGCTCGGCCCTGGGGCGTGTCCCCCGGCTGCCACCTCCCTGTCCTTGTGCCGCTGTCCCTGCAGGAGCTCGGCTCCCTCCTGGTCCCTGCTCCTGGAGCTAAATGGCGTGGTTGCTGTAGCTGACGTAGGTCTGCTTGGTGGCCAGTGCTGGAAGGAGACACAGAGCTCACGTGGATCATTAGCAGAGGCCACCTACCCCTCCTGTCCCCTGTCCCATGCCCCTGTCCCGGCCATCGTGCCAGGAGGTGCCAGCAGGGATGTGCCAGGGTTTGCTGACAGTGCTGGCACTTGGGATCCTTCCCTGAGCCCCACAGCAGCTGTGGGTGCTCCCAAAGGACATTTCACCCCAGGGGGAGCCCCCAGGATGGGCCATGAGCAGCGGGAATGTGGCCTCAGGCTCCCGTCCACTTCCCTCAGCAACCTCCTACAGGCAGAGCCAGAGGTGCTGCACCTTCCCAAAGCCCAGCTTGTCCCAGCCAGCCCTGCCTGGGACAAATCACGGGGTCCCAGCAGGGTTTGGGGTCCCAGCTGGGTGTCCCACACCCCTGGCCAGCACTGTGGAGCAGCAGGGCACAAAATCAACCCCCCTGGCTCTCCCCTCACCCAGAGAGTGCCACAGGGACACAACCCTGCTGCCACCCCCAGCTTCCCCAGCCCTCAGACGCACCAGGAGAGGAGGCAGCGATGGCTCCAAAGCCACCACACGTCCCAGAGTGGCACTGGGGGGCACAGCAAAGCCACAGAGCAACGAACCCTCCCACTCCCTGCAGCACTGTGCCCTCAGTGGGGACAACGCCCTGCCGAGACCCCCACGAGGTCCCCAGGTACCACGGGGTCAGTGGGCACAGGGACACCCTCCAGCCAAGGCACAGATGGCACAGCCTGGGACACCCTGAGCAGCACAAAGGTGTCCCCACGGGGAGGGGAGGCCGGCAGCTCGCGGTGCCTGGCTGGCAGTGGAACCTTGCTGCAGGTTTCCAACTGGTGCTCCCAGATAACAATTAGATAGAGCAGAAGGAATTGGAGCTGACAGAGCTATTTGTTAGCCGCGATGTTTTCCTAGCTGATCTGCCCGTATCAAAGCCCTGTGAATTATTTATTCTGTTGTTTATTTAAGGATACGTGACCCGGCAGTGACAGAGTGAAAAATGTCCCCTCGGTGCCGCGCTGACGTCCCCCTGCGCCTCCCGCCCGCGGCGCTGCTGCCGTGCCCGTCCCCTCCCTGGGCACCACGGGAGCTGCCAGCCCCGCTGGCTGCGAGCTCCGTGTGGAGCAGTCAGGGATGTGCAGATGCAGCTCAGCTCTCCCCGTTCCCGGTGTTCCCGATCCTCAGAGGATCCCGCTGAGAGCCCTGGCGGGAGCCGCCTCACCTTGCGTTTCCAGGTTTTCGCAGAGCTCCGACTTGGCCTCTCCGTTGGGGCGGAACCCTCCCTTCTGAGAGAACTTGTTGGACATGGTGGCCGCTGTCACCACCGCCTTGAGGCTCCGCTTGCGCTTGGGGACGTTCTGCTCCGGATGGAAGAGGATGATGTACACCTTGGGCATGTAGAGCATGCCCAGGGACACCGAGGCACTCAGACTCACCGAGATGGTGAGCGTCGTGGTCTGGATGTACATCTGCAAGACACAAGGCCACCGGCTGAGACCTGCCCCAAGCCCCCGTGGGAGCCAAAAGGGAAAGGAGGAAACGGGGAAATGAGGGAAAGCTGGGGTTAATGAATGGAGAGGGGAGGCAGTGCTGGAATGCTGGCAGTGCTGGGTGCTCAAGGTGAGGTGTGATGCTCCACCAGCCTCAGGAGCTGCCAGGCTGGTGCTGGGCACAGCAAGGACACCCGATCCCAGGGCACGCCCCACTGCCCTTCTCCCTCCAACAGGTAATTCCCATTCCCCAGCTGACTCCCGGGCTCTTGTCATGTAAGTCACATATTACACACCGACGCTGCCTTTTTGCAGTCAAAACTAATTTCACGCTCACTGTCCAGGACTAACAGTGACAGATGTTTTGCAAAATGAAAGCCCATTAATCTGACTGTAGAATAATCCATTTTTCTATGGTGAGCAGTTGGCAGGCTCCTCTCAAGCCAGGGCATCTGAAGCAGGTGGCAACTGGAAGCAGAGACCCCCTCCCTCTGCCCATCCCACCTCTTGGGGAGGCCAGGAGGGTGAGTCCCTGCCCCGTGGGCATCCCTGCTCTGCCAGCATCTGGCTCCTTCCTCTCCAGCATCCCCTTCTCCACCAGGCAGTTCTGAGGCTCTGGGGGTGAGCAGGGAGGGCTCTGGGTCTCCAGATGCCTTTGCACACACCTGTGTGCAGGTCACACACAAGGATTTAGAAGGAGCCTTAAAGCAGTTCCTGAACTTCACCTGTGACTCAATGTCACAGGTGTGAGCTGTGGCAATGTCCAGGGATGCCCCTGCAGGTGTTTCACTGGTGGAATTTCATCCTCTCTGAGGAGGCAGCACCTGGAGGAGCCAGGGAAGCCTGGGGGGAACAGCAGCAGCAGCCAGAGCTGGGGTCCCCATGTCCCCAGGGGCACACATTTCCCCTGAGGTTTCCTGAAGTGAAGAGGTGCTGGAGGGCACCAGAGGCAGAGGCTCTGCACAGCTCCCAGGAGTGAGAGCTGGTGGGACACAGCTGCTCCAGAACCCCCCCAGGACCCACAGGCCCCACCTGTGACCCTGCAAAGCCAACCTGCACCTGGCCCAGAGCGCTCTGACTCAGCCCCAAAAGGAAAATGCCACCAAGCTTGCTCTGAGTCAACTGAAAACCTTTGGTTTGTCCCCAGAATAAAACCTCCTGCTGTCACACGCGCCAGTTTGTTTGTTCCACCTTCTCTCTCTAGGCAGTTTTTGGAAATAAAAATGTCATTTCATCAAGCAAAGTCAAAACACATCTCTGTGCCAGAATATGTGTGCTTTTTTATTTCTTCCATTTTTTTTATCTACTCCAACTCTCCAGACTCTACCAGGGGTATCCTGGACTGGCCAGGAAGGAGGGAAACACTGGGACCCCAACTCCAGGCACCCCAAGCCCTGCCTGGGAACCAGCACAGTGTGGCCCCGTTGGGCTGAGCTCAGCGTGAACCCCCACGTGTGAGCTCAGCACCCCTCATCTCCCTGGCTCCTTGCCTTCCCTTGCCAATCCAGCAATTTCCATATTTTGTGCTTCTGCAGAGAGTTCCCCCCTCCCTGTGCCTGGGGGCTCGGGGGCGTTTCAGTGAGGAGGGAGAGAGCAGCTGAGCTGAGCTGAGCTGGGCTGGGCTGAGCCGTCCCTGGCTGAGCTCAGACATCTCCATATGTGCTCCCCCTCGCTCCTGGGCCGGTTCTCCCAGTGCTGCCGGGGACTCCCCGGTGCTGAGACCCCGCTGGCCCCAGCCCCAGCTCCCCACCCCACTCTGTGCCCCCTGCAGCACTTTTGGGGTCTCACAGGGCCACTGGGGCACCTTCCCCCCACGAAGTGTTGGCAGGAGGCGTTTTCCTGCCCGCTCCAGCCTCCGCAGCCGCGTCTCGCCGCAGCAAACCCCTCACCAGCTCAGACAGGAATATTTTTAGCCTGGAGCCTCCACACAGCCGTGGAGCTTTGCTCAGTTAACCTTTTGCCACTGCAAAAAAATGACCATTTCTCACAGTTTCACTTCCTACTCTCTTAATTGGCTTCCAGCCCAGGACCCCGCTTTGCCCCTCCGTTAACGACGCTGCAGCTTCCTCCAGAGCCCTGGGAGCTGTGAGCTGTGCTTATTGAGGAACTTCCAGCTCCTGCTGCCTCCTGGGCTGGATCAAAGAGCACAGCCAGCCCTGGCTCGGGGCGATGAGGGACGGCAGCAACCCAAAATGACCCCACACCAGCCCCCAAGGCACCGTGCTCAGCTTTGCCCAGGGCTGGGTGAGCCCGTCCTGCCCGAGGGAGCAGCCCAGGCTTGGGGCACAGCCCAGGCTTGGGGCACAGCCCAGGCTTGTGCCTGTCCCACAGCAAATCTCTGCATTAATGGGAAGCTGCCCCCACTCTAAATCCACACCTGGCCCTGCTACAAGGGGTTTTGCACCGTGGAAAGGCAAACCTGCTCAGTGCTCCTCCAGCACTCCAAACACCCCTGGACCTTCTCTCTCACTGCTTCCCTCTCCCTCTTCTCCCTGGCTAAAAGCAAATGTGATAAACAGGGAAGCAGACAATGACTCCACTGTTCTGCTGCCACCTTATCAGTGCAGGAAATTGTCTCTTTCTTTAGATCCTGTGTTATTGCTATTTCTGTAATCCCGGCAGGGATAAGAGGTTCTTTTCAGAAAAGGCTTGGGGGACTTGTTACAACGATATGCCACCTCCATGCAAAGTTGTGGGCACGAGGTAAAGCAAATAAAATTAAAAACAGGGATTATAATCCAACTCCTCCAGACCACGAGGCAGCCTCGGCTGGGGTCAGGGCAGAAGTGCCAGGGGCTCACGGGTGCAGGTTTGCCCTGTGGCATCCTCAGAACTCCAGCCATGGGAGAACAGCCCCGACAATACTGGATTTCCTGTTCCCAAGGGTGCAGACACTCCACGGAGCCCAAGAGCCCCTCAGTCCCAGCAGCAGTGGGGTGAAGGTGATGGGATCCCTCCCCAGGATGAGCTGGGGGTGCCCCATGGAGCATCCCCAGAGCCCCACGCGGGTGATGCCAATGCCAGTGTCCCCTGCTGTCACCCCAAGGACACGCTCAGAGCCGCACCCTCCATGCAGGCTGTGCAAGAGCTCCAACTAAAGCACTGAGGGAGCCCAAATCACCTGCTGCTCCCTCCAGCCTCATTTGAGCACATCCATCATCCCTCAGGTGTGGCCCAGGGACACCTAGAGCCCATTCCCACAGCCTAGGGACACCCAGAGCCCATTCCCATGGCCCATGGACACCCAGAGCCCATTCCCACAGCCTAGAGACACCCAGAGCCCATTCCCATGGCCCAGGGACACCCAGAGTCCATTCCCATGGCCTGGGCACACTCAGAGCCCATTCCCACAGCCTGGGGACACCCAGAGCCCATTCCCATGGCCCAGGGACGCCCAGAGCCCATTCCCATGGCCCAGGGACGCCCAGAGCCCATTCCCACAGCCTGGGGACACTCAGAGCCCATTCCCATGGCCCAGGGACACCCAGAGCCCATTCCCACAGCCTGGGGACACTCAGAGCCCATTCCCATGGCCCAGGGACACCCAGAGCCCATTCCCACAGCCTGGGGACACCCAGAGCCCATTCCCATGGCCCATGGACACCCAGAGCCCATTCCCACAGCCTGGGGACATGCAGAGCCCATTCCCATGGCCCATGGACACCCAGAGTCCATTCCCACAGCCTGGGGACACTCAGAGCCCAATCCCATGGCCTGGGGACACCCAGAGCCCATTCCCGTGGTCCAGGGACACTCAGAGCCCATTCCCACAGCCTGGGGACACTCAGAGCCCATTCCCGTGGTCCAGGGACACTCAGAGCCCATTCCCACAGCCTAGCAACACTCAGAGCCCATTCCCATGGTCCATGGACACCCAGAGCCCATTCCCACAGCCTAGCAACACTCAGAGCCCATTCCCATGGTCCATGGACACCCAGAGCCCATTCCCACAGCCTAGCAACACTCAGAGCCCATTCCCATGGCCTGGGCACACCCAGAGTCCATTCCCACACCGGCAGAGCAGATCTCCAAGCTGGAATCCCAAAGCCCCTCCAGGCTTGGCTCAGCAGGCTCGAGGCAGGGCCGGGCTGTGAGACAGAGCTCCGCGTCCGAGGGGAGTTGGGAACATCACTTTTTCTGCCTCTAATCAGCTTGTTAGCAGCCTAATAACAGAGCAGGCCTGTGCATTACAACCCCCAACGAGAGGCACAGCCTATTGTGGAGCTGCTGCCTGACAGGCAGCGTTCAGCAGCCCTAAATTATCCCGTGACAAGCTGCAGTGAAGAGGTGAGCAACCTTGCGCATAATCTACAATCATTATCATTTCCATCTTTATTACCCACAGTATGCCAGGCACATTAAGGAGGCTTTCAGGGAGCTTTTGTTTTGCAATAATTTCTTTAAAAACCTGCTTTCTTGTTAGTATCTCCCCTGCCATCTCATCAAAATGGAAATGCTGCAAAAGGCTCCATTTATTTCCTTTAATTCTCCTTCACACTTCCAGCCAGAGAAGGCCTGGTGGGACTTTCTGGTTGAGCCAAGGTCAGAGGTGGCTGGGCAGACTCAGCCTCCTCGAGGGATGGATGCTCTGAGATGCTCCAGGACACGACAGACTCAGGTGTCCACAGCAAAAGCTCCCTCAGCAAACCTTTGCAACAGGTGTGTCCTAAAGCCATGGTGTCAGCAGCATGGGGACACACTCGGGGGATCCAGAGGGGGATCCGGGTGCTGGGACAGCCCAGGGATTTCCAGGGAACAGCAGCTCCGAGGTTTGTTCATCAGAGCAGCTCCGGGCTGGCAGGCGGGAGCTGTTTGCGTTTGACAGAAACGCGATGATTCCTGTTTTGGCTGGCAGGCAAAGGGATTTGGGTCTCATTCATGAGATTTTTATTCTTTGTTCTTAATCCCTCGCACTTGAGCACGGAGCCTCATCCAGGCTGGCCTCAGTCCCATGGGAACTCAGCACTGGGAACAGGGGCCAGCTGGGCAGCACCGGCTCCCTTGCTGTGCAGAAATTGTGCCCATGACAGCCAGGACCTGCCCCGGGGGCTCATCCTCCCCCAGGCCACACAGCAGCCGCCTGTGCTGCCCACTGCCCCCACCCACGAGGGGCAGTGGGGCCAAGAGAGCACAGAAAACTTCCCACCCTAATTCCCAAGCTGCAGGGAATCCTGTGTCTCCTCTTGCTCAAGACACCAGAGCCTCTCCCAGCCCTGCACGCCGGACACCAGCCAGACCTCTCCCCTCCTCCCTTACCTTTTCCGCCGACTGCGACGTCCCAAAAAATATCGGGATGAAGGCTAACCACACAATGCAAGTCGTGTACATGGTGAACCCAATGGGCTTGGCTTCGTTAAAGGTCTCGGGGACCCCGCGGGTCTTAATGGCGTACACAGTGCAGGTGACCATGAGGAGCATGCTGTACCCGAGCAAACAGATGAGGGACAGGTCCGAAATGTCACATTTGAGGATGCCCCGGGCAAAGTGGGGGTTTGTAGTCCGCTGGTCCTCGTAGTCAATGACAGAGTGGGACGGGTCCACGATGAACCAGATGCAGACGCCGACGAGCTGCAGGGAGATGAGGCTGAAGGTGATGACCAGCTGCGAGGCGGGGCTGATGAAGCGCGGGGCGCTCACCGACTTCTTGCCCTGCTCGAAGATGCGGTAGATGCGGTTGGTCTTGGTGAGCAGCGCGGCGTAGCTGATGCTCATGCCCAGCCCCAGGAAGATGCGCCGCAGCGAGCAGGTGCTCAGGTCGGGCTCGGCGATCATCAGGAAGGTGGTGGCGTAGCAGAGGAAGATGCCCGTGAGCAGGACGTAGCTGAGCTCCCGCCCCGACGCCTTGACGATGGGCGTGTCGTTGTAGCGCACGAAGGTGATCACCACGAACAGGGTGGCGATGATGCCCACGATGGCGATGAACACGGGCACCACGGCCCAGGGCGAGCTCCACTCCAGCTTGATGATGGGGATGGGCGTGCAGCTGGTGTGGTTCTCGTTGGGCCGCTCGTTGAAGTGGCAGCGCTTGCAGTGGAACTCGTCCAGCTGGTACTGGTAGCCGTCGCAGCGCTCGCAGTGCCAGCAGCAGGGGATGCCCTTCACCAGCTTCTTCCTCTCTCCCGGCTTGCAGGGCAGGCTGCAGATGGAGCTGGGCTGCTGGCTCCCGCCCCCCGGCCACAGCATGTTCTCCACCTGCGGGGCAGATGGCACCAACCATGCTGAGGGCGCAGCGGGCACCTGCCGGGCACGCCTGGGCACAGGGGATGCCCTGCCCTGCCGGGATCTGGACCCTCAACCCATCAGCACATCCCACAAAGGGTCCCAGCCCAACCTGGCATGGGGCCAGGGGGGTGGCGAAGCTCTCCATTGGCCTTTTGGGAAGATTCAACAACAGGAACCCAAAATGAAGCACCTCCTTTCCTGAGGAAACCCCATCTGCTCTGCTCTGGCTCCTGGCTCCTGTCCCACACCCAGAGCCCCTAGGTTGTGGCCACACGTGCTGAAGCACCAGTGTGTGCCTGGGGACACCTTCCCCTCTGCCCCCACCACCTTTGGCTGCCTGGCTTTGCACCCAGGGGCTCCCAGACTCTACGTGGCGAGAAGAGAAACCTGCAGGACCTTCTCCTTGGGCCACGCCCTTACCTTGAGGTGCAGGTGGTCTGTCCACTGCCCGATGACTTTGTACTCAGGGGTGGAGTTCCTGATCTGGTACTGGTAGATGTCGTAACGCCCCGGAGCATCTCCGTTCTCATTGAACGTCACAGGAGTCCCAGCAATGCCTGTGGGAAAGGGGGGGCTCAGCACCCACAGCACCCCCAGCAACCCCCACCCTGCTGGTGGGGTCCAAGGGGGCTCTGGCTTGATGCTCCCCCCTCACTGCTTCTTCTAAGAAAGGGGAAAAAGCAGCTTTAACAGTTAAATCAAGTGAATTCTGGAGATAAACACTAATGAAAGGAAGGAAGACAAGAATCAAGCGAGAGGGGAAAATAAATAAAAGAGACACTGTGGAGGAGATCAGAGGGTGGAGATAAATAGAAATAATAAGGGGACCAGACAGAAAATGTTTATTAAGGAGACAGGGCAGAGGAAAAGATCTGAGACAGACAAGGGCAGAGCAGCGGGAGGCAGTGGGACCTCTGCCAGCTGAGAGGGGGAGCGGGCAGGGGGAGAGGCTGGGCAGGACAGCAGGTGGGGGCAGGATGAGGGCAAGGTGGGGGCAGAATGGCAGGTGAGGGCAGGGCAGCAGGTGAGGGCAGCAGGTGAGGGCAGGATTGCTGCCGGATTTACACTCCCAAGGCTCTCAGGAGATGTGGAAGCTCAGACCTCCCCACCTGCTGATCTGCTGCCCTCCCTCCATGCTGCATTCGCAGTGCAGCAGCTGCCAAAAGGTCCCACAAATAAACTGAGGGTGCTGCTGCGTGACCCACACTGGGGACAACCAGAACAACAGGGGACAACCAGAGGCCCCCAGGGCCGCTCCTGCCACCGCCCCAGGGGCCCAGCAGACCTGAGAAGTTGACGTTGCGGATGTACTTGAGCAGCTCCACGCCGTCCACCGGGTCCATGCGGGGGCACAGCCCCACCTTGCCGGGGCACAGGTTTTTGTGCATGTTGTGCAGGGCGTGTCCCATGGCGTAGACGGCGTCGATGACGAACTGCACCTTCCCCTCCTGCTCGTACGAGGAGTCCTGGCCGATCCTCTCCCGGTCTGCGGGGACAGGGGAAGGGGGTTCCACCTCCTGTGCCCCAGCCATCCCCTCCAGGATGTGTCTGCTGCACCCAAACCCTTGCAAACGAGCCCATCGTGGAAATTCCAACTCCGTTCCCAAACCTGCACACCCAGGGGACACACAGCCAAGGAATGTTCCCTGGGGAACACCCAGCCAACCTCCCCATCTGTCACGTGGTTCTGAAAATGTGGGTGCTGGCACCCTGCTGTGCTTCCACGAGCCCTCAGGATGTCACATCCCTGTGCCATGGGACATCCCAGAGCTCCCAGGTGCCCCAGCAGGATGCAGGCTGGGCTGTGACCGACATCCCACCCTCACCCCTGCCTGTTTCATCCCTCCTTCCTCTCCCAGGAGTTTCCACCAGCTCAGGCTCCACCAGGGGTGTCAAGAACCGCCCAGGAAGCATCCATCACTGCCTGCCTGACCCCCATCTCACTCCCAAAGCCTCCTGTCACCCCACTCCCCTGTCACCCCTGCCACCGCCCTGCCTCGCTGACCCCACAGCCTCCCGGGCTGGCAGGATCCTGCAAGGATCTGGCAATTACCAGTGACAGCTGCCTTCCCCCCTGTCATAGCCGCCCTTAATGGGACCACAAACATGTTAATCACTTAGCAGAAGACACCGATTAACGCAGCACTCTGTTAATTACAGCTGAGAGAGCGGCTCCCAAGGGGCACCGTGGCTATGGAGAGCCCTGGCCTCTGCCCCTCCATCCCTGCCCCGAGGCACAGCCGGGCATCCTGCCAGGCAAGGAGGGTTCGTCAGGGAGTCGAGGGCACCACCTCCCTCCTCTGGAGAGGCAGCACATCCTAGAAAGCCGCGCCAGGGTGCCCAGAATTAACTCCAGCTCCACCACAGGGACGCGCCCTGATGCGGGGTGGGATTCACGGGGACTGCAGGGGACCAAGCACCGGGGGCTGACCCCTTCCTTCCCTGCTGTGGGGGAGTGGGATGAAGCTCCAGTGAGAGGGGAGGGCCCCGTGAGCCGTGCTGGAGGTGCCAGTGCCGGGACCTGTGCCACTGACATGACGCTAAAGTGAATTGATAAGGAACTGACCGACAGGAAAAGATGATATCGGGGAGGTGAATTCATAGCCCATCCTTCAAAGTTATAAAAACACTTTTGGAACGTGCAGATTACTCATGCAAAGCCCAGCAGGTGATCCCTCCTTCCACATTATTGACAGGAGCCATTAATCTTCTCCCTCAACTTCAGGCCCTTCCCCATATTCATCTCGGGAGGCGCAGACAGGCCACTCTGTCTTGTCAAGATAATTACCCATTAAAAGAGGAGCTGTAATAGACTGTCCAGGGGAGCTGTGCCCAGGGGATGTCACAGCCCTGCCACCATCCACAGCACCGTACTGCCCAGGGGACACACAGCACCCAGGGCTGGTCCCTTACAGCTTCCCTCAGTCACCTCAACCCCACACGCATCCCAAAATCCAACCTGCTGCAACAGCACAGGCTGGGGAGCTGCATTTCCATCCCTGTGCCAAGGCTGAGCAGTGCAGATAAGGAGCCATCCCTGGGGCTGTCCCTCTGTCTGTCAGCACCTTGCCCCAGGCCCCAGCTGCTTTTTTCCAGACGGGAATTAGGCCGGTGCACAGAGGGGCAACGCGGAGCAGACAGCCGAGGCTTGTTCCCAACCTGGAGACAATAAATCTCTGCCAAGCTCCAATAGATGAGGGCCACGGAAGGGAGGTGACCTGCTGATTATAATAGCAGGGTCGTGCATCGTTCTACAGGGCTGGTAATTAATTTTCAAGAGCGTGACGAGGCTCGGCGGCCCCCTCGGAGGAGGATGCAGCTCTTCCCCAGCGGCGGATGAGACGGGATTAGAATCGATTCCCAGCACACCACCAGTCCTGGCTTTTGGCAGGAGTTAACAAAAATCACTCCAGCACATCTGTGGGGAGCTGGGGATGGAGAATCTCCAGATCTCGTGGGTGCTGGCGTTAGCACCCAGCACCCCTTGCCGTGTTTTTGGGCTGGGTGAGCCCATCCAGGACCAGGGACAGTCCCTCCACGTGGGATGCTTGTGGCAAACATCTGATGGGTGCTAGGGCTGGTCTCAGGGGTAACACAGGCAGCTGCCACCAGGAATTCCATCATTTCAGCCCCCACCTTCCTCCCATCCAGGAACAGGAGCCGGGTGCTGTCTGGTTCAGGGTGCGATCCTTTGGTTTGGTTTTTGGGGTGGAGTAAACAAACCAAGCTGGCATTTCTTGGGCATGTTAGGCTCTACCCAAACCTGAGGAAAACAGCCCCAAACTGGGCATTTGCATCAGCCCTGCAAGGCAGGAGCTCGTGGATCTGCAGGGGCAGGTGATTTGCTTCACCAGGCGTTAGTTCCCTGCTCTATCTGCCAAGCAATCACTCGGGGGATGGTTTATTTGCTGACAAATTCCAATGATTTACAGACAGCTCCTAGGACATTTGCCACATCGTAGTTTCAGCTGCTTCCACTGACACCTTGGTCCTGAAATATCACCTGTTTAAAAGCTACATCACGGTGGAGATGAGGAGATCAGCACTCCCAGGGCCTGCTCATGCATCTCCCGGTCGGCACCGTGATGCTTTGAGAAGGATGAGGAGCTCTTGGCTACCCAAGGCCATGGCCACAGGCCAGTTTCCTGCTGTGCCCTTGCTGCTTGCCCAGCTCCCACCCAGATCACCAGCTGAACAACTGGGGAATGCCTGCAAGGACAGGGATGTGGAAACACCATCCAGATCATCAGAGGAACCCTTGGGGAACGCCTGCAAGGACAGGGATGTGGAAGCACCATCCAGATCATCAGAGGAACCCTTGGGGAATGCCTGCAAGGACAGGGATGTGGAAACACCATCCAGATCATCAGATGAACCCTTGGGGAATGCCTGCAAGGACAGGGATGTGGAAACACCATCCAGATCATCAGATGAACCCTTGGGGAATGCCTGCAAGGACAGGGATGTGGAAGAATCATCCCGCTCATCCTCAGTGGTGAAAGCAGGGAGAAAACAAAACCCTCACAACCCAACTTCGCAGGCACAGCCAGGTCCCTCTGTCTGCTGGCACACGATGGCTTCAAAAGACATCCTTCCCAAGGGGACAAAGGGACACACCAATGTCCCCAAGTCCTGCCACGTCGCAGCCCGCGAGCCACGGCGCCGTCATCTGTCTCCAGCCGGTGCCAGGCAGGCAGTAAATCTCTCCCATCTCTCAGTAAACATGTCACCTCCCCGAGCCTCCAACCATCACCTGACAGCAGCGCTGTCAGCAAGACAGATCCCCAGCTGCCTTGTTTACTGCGCTCGTCCCTAAAGCCTCTTTTGGCTGGAAATGACTCAAAATGCACAGCGGGGCTTGAGGAAGGCATTGGGAACCTGGAGTCGAGCTCTGGTGGGATCCCCACCACCAGGATCAGAAAAACTCCATGCTCACGACCAGAATCACACTCCCCATGAGCCCCCACCATCCCAGAGCAGCCCCCCAGCTCTTACTGGTGCATTTCTTGATGCTGCTGCCCTTCCTCAGCGCGTGCCGGCTCAGCTTGCAGTGGAAATTCTCCTCCCAGAACTCAGCAAACCAGATGTTCCGGCGGTTGTTGTCCAGGGTCCTGCTGGAGAAGTAGCGGTCGAAACCTGCCCGGGGAGAAAGTGGATGGAGGGGGATCAATCCCAGGGATGACAGAGAGATGCACCACACGTTCCCAAATCCCCCAGGCAGAGGGGAAGGGAGGTGTTGTGAGCGATGGGGACACATCAGGGTGTGGTGGGATTGTGTCCAAAGTGCTGCTTGTGCAGAGATGCGAGTGGAAAATCCACTCAGGGAAGATCCTCTGCAAAGCAGAGACACTCTGGGACTTTGAGAGCAACAGGAAACACCTCCCTAGGCACACTGGTGATAAAGGGAGAGTAGGGAACACACGGCACGTGGAAAATCAGGAGGTGATTGGTGGGCAGATCAGGAGAATTTCAAGGTCCCTTCCAACCCAAACCATGGTGATTCCACGGTGGTTTCATAGCCACAACCTGCAGTTCAGGAGGACAAGGTCAGAGGAGCCATGGAGAGCAGCCCATACCTCTGACTGAGACCCGCTTGGGCAGGATGGTGACGGAGCCCTCGGCCACCTCCTCCAGGTGCAGGACCGGGGCAATTTTGGAGCCCCAGCTGTCCGAGCCCATCCAGATGAAGTGCCCTGTCTGGTTCGCCCTCTTGGCCGCCTCCAGCACTCTTCTGTGGAAAGAAAAGCAGAGGCTGGGCCACCAACTCCTTGTCTGGCCCCAGGGAAGTGGGGACACTGGCACGGTGCTGGTGGCACCTCCTGCTCCAGGCACAACCCGGTGTAGATGGACACACAAAACCCAACGGTGCCACTCAGCTCCCACACCCTCTGTCCTCCCAGCCTGGGCATACAGGCTGCTTCTCCCACTTCATTTGCATATTTGCTGACTGGTAATTGAATTTCTCCTTAATTACCCAACATTAAAAAAAAAAAAAAAAAAAAAAAAAAAAAAAAAAAAAAAAGAACCAGGTTATGCCGCAGCAGGCAGGGAAAGCAGCAGCGTGGAGAGCACGTGCTCCCAGCATGGCCAGCCCCAGGAGAGGAGCAGCCAGTGCTGCCAGCAGCCAGCATGGAGCTAAACTGGGCTCTGCTGGGTTCAACTGGGCTCTGCTGGGCTCAACTGGGCTCTGCTGGGCAGCTGAGCAGCAGCTGGGAGCAGAGATGCCATCAGTCCTGCTGAGCATCCCTCCTGGTGCCAGACACTCAGACACTGCACGCTCCTCCAGTGCCAGCCAGGTCAGAAACTCATGTGAGGATGGGAACGGAGCGTTCCTGGATCTGACCCTGCAGGCTCTGCCTCCCAGGGCTCACTGTCCCCTCGGGGGCTCCTGTGGGTCCCCAGCCGTGTGGGAGCAGGGCCCAGGGCAGCTCCTCTCCCCGTGCAGAGCTGAGGCAGGCTGTGACTCACCCCCCACGTCGGAGCTGATCATTTCAAGTCCAGATGGTGTTTGAAACATATAATAAGGGAAAAAACCCCATAGAAATCCAGCAGGGAGTGCAGACGAGATGGGAAGAGGCAGGCGTGCAGTGGGAGCCGTGCAGGCTGCTCCGTGCTCATCCCGGGCTGCCCTGGGCTCCGGGCACATCCCTCCCTAGGACAGCCACAGCCCTGCCCACCCTGTGACAGCAGCACCTCCAGCTGCCCCTGGTCCCTGTGCGGGGCAGGATCTCCCCAGGGAAACCCAGGAAATTCCTGTGGGATCAGTGATTTACACCCCAACTGAGGCAGGCAAGAATTCCAGCTACAACCTCCCCAGTCTGCCCTCCCCATCTTCCAGGCTCCACAAAGCAGGGTTGGGATCATGGGGAACCCCACTGCCCAGGGCTGCAATCCCATTTGGATGGATAAATGCTTCCAGAGCCTTGATAACAGGAGCTGCCATTTATCCTGCAAGGTAAATCCCTTTTCCCTCTCTCCCCCACCCGATGTCAGCTCCGCAGACATTTCTATTAAGGAAGGAAAAAAGAAACTGGGAGAGTTTGCACATCTGATGTAAACTGATTTAAACTTGCAGTTTACCCACATTTACATAATGTTTGCTGATTAATAAATTAGACACTTAGGAAATCAGGGGTAGCTCCATGTGAATCATTCTGCTCCATAAACAACGGAGCCGTAGCCGCCGCTTCGCCTGCAGAGCAGCTCATCACCCTCAAGTGCAGCCACATCTCCGGCCCTGCTGGGCACAGAGTGCTGGGGAGGTCCCCAAAAGGTCCCTGAAAGGTCCCCAAGATCTGTTCCTCTGCCATGCTGGGGCTGCTCTGCAAAGCAGAACCAGTGCCTGGCTCCTGCCCTGGCCAGCTCGGAGCAGCCCCTGCGTGGTGTGAAGCAGCAGCTCCTGACACCCAGGGCTTCCAAAAGTGATGAAAAGTGGGATTTGCCTCTGCTGGGCTCCGTGTGGCTGTGGTTGGATGGCAGCCACTTGCCAGGTGGCCACTCTGAGCGGGTCCCCCAATGCAGACATTCCCTGCCACACCACACAGCGCATCCTCTCCCCACTGCAGGCACATCCCAGTGCATCCCAGTGCATCCCTGCCCAGATCCCTCCCGGCCAGGCCAGCCCCTCCACACCTGATATCGTCCTCGTTGGCGAAGATGATGACGGCGCGGGCGTGGGAGGTCTCCAGGAGCCGGCGGATGATCTTGTCAAACTCCCCCGGCTTGGGCTCCCTCGGGATCTTCACGGACTGGGCCACGCAGACCCCGCCTGTGGCAGAGAGAGCCCTGGCACTCAGACACCCCACGGGGATCACGGGGTCCCCTGGGGATGGCCCCTCTCGCAGGGCTCCTCAGCCCAGCAGGCAAAGCTGGGTCTGTCCAGCGCTCCCACCGAGGGGCTGAGCACGTCACCCTCTCCTCAGCCCAGACCTCCTGGCCACCCCCCAACCCCCTGGGACACGTCCCCCAGCCCTCCCCTTACCCCTCCTCTCCCAGGTCACTGCCTTCACCCCTCCTCTTCCCCCAGCTCAGCTCTTCTGCACCACACTCCCTCCCACCCGGTATCTCCACAGCTCCTCTCTGCCTCCCACCACTCCTCTGGAATCTGTCACCTTCAGCCACCACCACATCACACTCCAAATGTCCCCAGGACAGACACAAGGTCCCATCCCAGCAGCTCAGTGAGGATTTTCCAGCCAGTTCCCAGCAGCAGCCCCTCCCCAGGCCAGGATTTGTGAAGGGTTCTGCACATGGAATGGTCTAACTTTGGCAAAACCATCCCATGGGAAGAGCAGACAAGGCCCTGCAGAGGGGCTTATTTCCATCCCTATGGCACTGGCCAAGTTCCAGCCCAGCTTTCCAAGGAGCAATTGCAAAAGCAGGTAATTAAAATTAAAAGAGACAATTGGAAAAGCAATTGGAAGAGCCCCCACACTTCACTGCTGGGCTCCCAACCTCCAGCTCCAAAACACCAGAGCCCTCCTGCTCCTGCATTTCTGCAGATGCCAATAAAGAGAGAGATGGGAGAGAAAATTAAACATTGCGGGACCTTCTGGATGTAATTGATGGTCTCAATTTGCATAGTAAATGACACGGCTGATGCCTCCTGCCACTAACAGATCGCAGCTTAAGCAAAGGTCAGCATAATTACCACCCGGGGCTGGGAGAGACTCCCAGAGCAGGGCCCTGGAGAGGAGCAGGACACGGCAGGGTGGGGACAGGCTCCAGGAGATTCCCCTCCCTGCTGGGGCTGCAGGAAAACTGGGAAAATTTGGCCCCTTGCAGCCAAAACCCAAGAGAAGGGCAATGTGCTGGTGCTGAGCAGGCAGGGAGGGCTGCAGGGATGGGGCACAGCGTCCCCACCCTGTACTCACTGGCCGGGGGCTTTCCAGGGGTTTTTTGGGGGTTTGTTTTCCTGTAGTAAGAAATTGGGCCAATTTGCTGTTTGTTCCCCATATGGGGAGCCAGATGGATGGAGAGGAGGGAGCTGGATAAACAGACAGATCAGCCAGGCGAGGCGGGCAGCAGCCGGCAGCGCCAGCAGGACAGGAATGTCCCAGCCTGGGGACACTCACCCGTGGTGACCACAGAGCCCCCGGCCAGGCCAGGGTGTCACAGCACACTGCCAGGGGCCACCATGCAGCTTAATTACAGTTTCCATGGCAATCAATGGAGAAAATCCAACAAAAGCAGCAGTTTGCAAACACGGAGAGCTTTCCAAAAGCCCTGGCACGCGAGCGGCAGCTGGGGCTGGCACGGGCACACACCTGAGTGCCACCAGGCCCTGGAGCTAGGGAACATCTCCCTGCACACGTGGCAGAGGAGATGGGCCCATAAATAAACAAGAGGTTAAATCGATGGCAGCTCAGAAGTGGCCCTGATGTTACTCGGCTGCTTCGTTAAATCAAACTAACGAGGAACGCGGCTCCTGCAGGTGACAGCCTGCGGGGCCGGGGAGCCCCTGCTTCCCACAGCAGATGCTGACAGTGTTTTTACCTTCTTAATTAATGAAAAGGTAATCACCAACAGCGAGAAGTGCGGGGTGTCAGGGGGCAGTGGCTGTGTGGTTTGGGAGCTCTGTCTCTTGGCACCTGCGCCGTTCACACCCCGGCACCCCAGGCAAAGGGGATTTGCCAAGCGATGTTCCTGCTGCCTTCACACAAAAATCCATTCAGTCAAAACACTGCTCTGAAGCCAGAAATCAGAGTGAGGAGGTGGCAGCGATGGCGAGGAGGGCACCACTCTCTCTGCTCCAGCAGGATGGCACAGCACTGCTCCCTGACTTGGGACATGCTGTGACTCTGGGAGAGGCAGCAGGTGAGGCACGGGGACCTCCTCCTCCTCCCCCAGCTCAGGAAAGGACCAAAGAGGAGCAGGAACATCAGGGATGGGGGAAACATCCCACAGGCAGCTGCTGGAGGCAGTTTGGGGCCAGGCAGTTGGAGGATGCTCAGAGGAGATCCCACGTGTTGTGTCACTGGTGGCACAGGACACAGGGCACTCACGGCAAAAAACAGCCTGGAAAACCCAGCCTGGGCCCCTTCCAACGCTGCCTGCGCCATCCTCAGGCCCTCGGCCGCATCTCTCCCGTCCCGGTGGGATCTCCCCTCCCCCGGCATCGCCAGGGCCGCGGGGACTCTCCTGGTGCCCTGGGGGTGACACCTGTGCTCAAACACGGGGCAGGGTTTAATCTCCACCGGGATGGCTCGGTGGGAGCGCGGCCACTCCGGCTTCCCCTCTTGATTGCCGGTGTTTAATTAGCTCCTGGCTCAGGGGGGCTCCCGCAGAGCCTGCCGAGCTTGCAGCAGGCAGGGACCCGGCTCAGCCGTGCTGGGAGCAGCGATGTGGATGTTCCCCCCACCCCGGGCAGTCCCGGGCAGGGATCAGGCTCTGCACAGCCCAGCAGCGATGCCATTCCCACTCCCAGCTCCCATCCGAACTCCAGCCTTCCCATGAGATTCCCGAGCCTTAAATGGGAGCGGTGGGCTGCTCCCCTGGCCCAGGATTCATTGTTTGTGTCACTTCAAAGCCTCCAGGAAGCAAATGATTACAGAAGAAGCCATCAGGGACAGAGATCTGCTCGTGGTGAGACCAAAACGCTGTGGTCAAACCTCCTGCCAAAGATTTGGGAGTGGCTCTTTGGGGGCGACCTCTCGGTGCAGCCACCACGAGTGATGAACCCGGCTGGAACCAGAGAGAGACAGCCAGGGATGTCAGATGGGGATGAGCAAACTCATCACAGATACACATCAGGCTCTTCACTAAAAATATGGAAAACTTAGTGAAGGATGAAACAATAGAGGGGGGGAACAGCAGCAAAATTGATCCAGGTACGTGACTGAGGAGTCCTGCGTTGGGCTGGGAACATTCCCCTCTTCACAGACCCGAGGCGTGGCACACAACAGCTCCATCACGCAAACATCCATCCCAGGCTTCATCTCCAAGAGCTTGGAGACAGCACAGACCCCAGCAACGCAGAGCCAGAGGGTCCTGGGTGGGTCTGTCCAACACCAAAGAGGTGCCACAGGTCGGGGCAGGGGGAAATGCTGGGCAGAGGGGCTGGAGGGGACACCAGGGACGCCTCCATGCTGGCCCTGCCAGTGCAGGATGCTCTGGGGGAGCAGGATGGATTTTGGGAGCAGAATGCACTTAAAACACTTTAAAATGGCTGAAGAAAACACATCCTTTGCAGGCTGAACATCTCTGCAACGCTCAACCCCAAAAAGCAGCGCTCTGAGGACTCTCCAGCCACCAGCGCAGCCACCAGCAACCTCCAGGGGCCAACAGCATCATCACCAGAGCGACTGCAAATCTGGACAGAGATAAAAAGCTAAATGAATAAAGATGTAACAGCCACCCAGGTCAGCCTGTTGTGGTAGCCCAGGGCCAGCCCCAGCTGCAAGAATAACCCATCTCCAGGGCGAGTTTCCTCCCTGCATCGCTGTCGGAGGTCGCTTTGTGCCTCAAGCAGAACCGTTTTCCACTGAGCTGCGAAGCTTCAACGTGAGGCTCTGCTAAAAATTGAAACTGAAGGTCAAGTTGATAATGCATCAGAAAGCAAACAGCTTGAGTGCGAGCTGCTAACGACAGCAATGAGCATTATTGCCTGATGGAAATAAAACCCGACTCTGAAGGCTCAGGCTTGGCATGAGAAATGAAGCAGAGCGCTGTGGGGAGGAGGGCGGGAGCTGCTCACCCTGAGCCGGGTGGGTGAGGAACCCCCGGGTGGGTGAGGAACCCCAGGAGGGGGTGAGGAACCCCCAGGTGGGGTCAGGAACCTCTGGGGTGGGTCAGAAACCCCCGGGTGGGGTCAGGAATGCCCAGGCAGAGCCAGCGTGGGGGGCTGGGGTTGTGCCTGGCTGTTCCCCTGGCATGAACACCCCCACAGGGAATCTCCACCACTTGAGCAAGAGCCAGCCTGACACAGGCCAGATCCTCACTCAGCTGGCAGCCCTGTCTGTCCCTCTGACAGGCTGCAGGCCCCTGGAAGCAGTGACAAATCACAGGATCCTTTAGGCTGCTGAAGAAATGCAGCTGAGAGCCAGGAGCATCCCACAGAGGGCACGGATCCTTCAGCCCTTCCCTAGGGATCTGTGCTTGTGTAAAGGGGTTTGGTGCCAGCAGAGCCCTTTGCACAGGGGAAGACAGAGAGGTGAAGTGGGCAGAGTCCGGCTCTGCCTCCAGGCTGGCATTGCCACCACAGATGGAATGGCTGGAGGGGTTTAAATACATAAAATAAAGGAAAAAAAAAAAAGAAAAAACATGGTTTTGGTCCAGCCTCACCATTATTCATGGCTGTGGCTACACTTCCATGGGCAAAGCGGTGTGGCTGACACCCCACACTCAATCCCGAGGGAGATGCTCCAGGGAGCAGCTCAGAGCCCACCCCGGGCCCCACGCTGGGGCTGGCACAGACAGCTCCCACAAATCTCCAGGTTCCTGCAGCGTGTCGGGGCCACAGCAGCACCGCTGGCACCACACGGGCTGCCCTCACACTGCAGGCACCGTGCAAATCTGCTTTTTGATAACTGAATTATCACTAATGTACATAATCGCCAGGTTATGTGCATACCCAAATTACAGGAGTGCTGCAGCCCTGGATTAACACGTGGCCGCTCTGGCTCCCCGTGCTCTCCTTTACTCTGCAATTACGCTGTCAGATCGTTAACAGCTGGTTAGAGGAGCTGTGGTAACCACAGGTATCTCAGAGGAGAGGAGCTCATGCCACAGCAGGACCGCCAGTCACAACCGCCACTCCTTACTGGTGCTCAGTGGAGGAGGAGCGTGGGTTTGAATCGTGCCTGTGCAGCCCCTCAGCCGCCCCGCGGATCCCCCGGGGGGCTGCACCCATGGGTGGGGCAGCAGAGCATCCCCCAGCCCCTCCCCAAACCTGCCGGGCGCTGTCACACACACCCAGCACAGCGCTTTGCAGCTCCGCACATCCCCTGCTCCGGAGCATCCCCACACGCTGCTCCTTGAGAAGCCACAGCCCCGTGAAAAATATTCCACTTTTCAAGTGAAAATCCTGAAGAGCAGCTCCCAGGATGGATCCCCAGACGGGTTTCTCTGCATGCTAAAAGCGCAGCCGGCTCCGGTGCCAGGGCGCGCGCGCGAGGGACGGAATTAACGCCGCTCCTATTTATAGGGCTTTGATTAGGAGCTCATCACCTCCGAGTTTTTATTCCCTTTATCCATTTATAAGGCCATAACGCAGTTTGACTGGCTCCAGATAGGCCGGTGTCCCACCGACTTTGCCAGAACCTAATGTGCCATTCAGACACACTTAAGCCTGTAATAAGCAGCAGCCCGCGCCCTGCAGGGGTTTAACTGTCTCAGAAAACACCCTTTAGCTCCCGTCCCACCCCGTGCTGGGAGGCTGAGGTGATGCCAGAGCCACGAGAGACCCCAGCACTGTGCCAGCCCCTCCGTGGGGTCCTGGGGCAGCTCGAAGTGTGTGGTGGCAGCAGCCACAGCAGCGATTCCCAGGGCTCCTCGCCCATCCCGGGGTTGGTGTTCAGGTCCCCACAAGCTCCTGTGCTGCTCCCAAGGCTGCTAATCCCCCCTAAGCATCCCAGAGCTCCCGTCAGCAAAACGCTTTCTGCCTCCAGACAAATCCTCCCAAAGAGTTTTGCTGAGCACGGACTTTCCGCCTGTCCAAAGCCCACAGACAAATTAAAGCACCTGCCCCGGGGGATAATTCCACTAAAATTGGGTGCAGCTCGTGGTGGTGCCAGCTTGATTTTCTGTTAAAACCTGCGAGTATTTGTGAAAGTCTTGTCTTCTGGAAGGCGCCCAGCGCCGTGGCTCAGGCACAGAGGGAGGGGTGAGACCGGCTCGGCAGAGCTGGGGAGCAGGGAGTGGGATCTCGAGATGCTTCCCAAAAGCAGCCTGCCCTGCAGAGTGGAGGCAGCCCAGCATTGCTGGGCCCAAGCCTTGCTGGAAAATGTGGATCCTTGTTTGGGCAGCCCCAAAACCCGCACTGCTCCAGGGCCACCCCCAAACCAAACCATCCATCAGCTCATCCACATCCCAGCTCAGCCCAAGGGGTCCAACCAGACACATCCCTGTGTCCCATCCTTTTCTCCTCCTGCCTCAGCTGCTCCCATCACGGGAGAGATCCACTCACCATCCTCCCTGGACTTCTGGATGAAGGCCTCCACCCCGCTTTCACCGTAGCTGCCCTCGGAGGCCAAGGTGGAGACGTAATTCCACTTGAGGGCTTTGACGATGTCCACCATGGCCTGGGCCTGGTAGGTGTCCGAGGGGACGACGCGGGAGAAGAAGTCGTAGCGGCTGTTGTCGCTCAGGTCCGGCGCCGTGGAGGCGTAGCTGATCTGGGGGATCTGGGATGGAGGAGGGAAAGGCACAGAGTCAGGGGAAGGAGGTGATGGTCTCCACCCCACAGCCAAGCCCACGGTCCCAAAGCCTTGCTCTGGGGCAGAGGGAGGTGGGAACTGAGGATGAGCATGGGGTAGGTGGAGCACGTGCCACCATCAGCTGCTCCAGGGGACATCAGGGCTTGGGGACCACCTGCAGCTCAGGAACACCCAGCAGAATCCCAAAAGGGTTTCTGGAGAATCCAGTGTGGGACAGATCAAAGAAAAAAAATATAATTCTGCCCTGGCCAGCACTGCCAGGGTCTCCCTTTCGCTTCTTCCCAAGGAAGGACAGATCCAACTCATCCTGCATCCCCCTAACCCCAAATAAACTCCTTAAATTAACCAGAGCACTGCACCTCTCCCGGCACACTGGGATGATTTATCACCACGGGATCAGGCGATGTTTAACACTTACACAGCACTTTCCATCTCCACAACGCGCCACACATCCTCATTTATCTTAAAGATGGAAAAGGCTTATTAAATTATCAAGCCCAGGTTCTCCCCAGCAGCTGTGGGAATCCCAGTTGGTGGAATCAGCCCCAGGCACCTCGCTGGGAGCTGCAGCCCAGGGATGAGGTGTGCACCAGGGCTGGGTGTCCCAACCCTCCTGGCCCCACTCGATTCTCCTGCAGTCCTGCATCTCCCAGTTCCTCCTTTGTTTCTCTGTGGTTTCCCCTCTCCCACTCCTGCCTCTCTCTATTACATGTGATTCTGGTGTTATAAACCCACGACTCCACCTGAATGCTAAAAGGCCCCTGGAAAGGAGCAGCCACCCTTCTACCTGCGAAACAGGAGATGAAAAAAAGAGAGAGATGGAGCAGGAGTGGGAGAGGGAGAGGAAGGAATCTTTATCGAGGCACAAATAGGATTACTCCCCGTGACAATCTGCTTTGTGCTCCGTTCCGAGGGGCTCTGATCTGCTTGCTGGAGATCTCTGGCTGCAGCCAGTGCATGAGGCTCCATTAGAATTCTGCTCAGCAGGTGAGGCGCTCGCCTGGCAATCGCTCATCCCGAGGGAGCAGGGGGGCTGCTCCCAGCACAATCCCTCCCCTTCCCTGCCCAGCCTGCAGGGTGGACACAGGCTCGGGATGGAGGTGGTGCCCACAGCCTGCCCACAAGGGCACAGGCAGCAGCAGTGCCCACATCAAAGGTGATTTGGGGGCAGGGATGTGCCCCTGCCCTTCCAGAGGGTCCTTTCCCAATGATTTTCCCCCTGCCAAGTGTTTTGGTTTCACCTTTTCCACGGGGCACTGGAGATGGAGATGTCCCAGCTATTCCCCATGCCACCACCATCCCACCCAGCTCCAACAGCCTGGGATTAACCCCTGGCCTGCCCAGCCTCAGCTGGAAAACAAAGCCCAGAAAATACCTGTTGATCCACAGGCTATGGGCTGGAAGCTGTATTTTAATAAACAAAAGGAAAGGGCTTTTTTCACTCACTCCTCTGCCTTGGATAAAAGTGAAAATAAAATACCAGTTCCCAAATGACCATTTCATAGATTTCTTCTGCCTTTTCCCCCTCTGCCTTTTTGATAGCCCAACTCCTGGCACCAGCTATTTTCTCAGATAAAAGACAAAAGTCTTTTTAGGTACATAAAAGCAAAATGTAGGCAGGGAATTCAAGGTTCTTAGAAAGAAAGATGCAGTGGGAAGAGGGAGCTGGAAACATTTCTCAGCTGCAAATTTGCTGCACTGGTGGTCCCTTGTCTGGCTCATCTCCAGCCTGGGACAAACACTGTGTTGAGGAAATTAGTATGACCAGCCTTCCTGCACCCCAAGAGTTTCTTGTCCTACCAAGAGTGGGGAGTGATCCCAGGGCAGGGTGTAAAACCTCCTTCCTTCTCTTGTTTTGAATCAAAAGCCATCACCCAGAAGCACCCTGAACCTGGAGAAATCCCTTGGGGAAAGAGGGATGGTGAGAGCGGGGCTGGAGATGTCATCCTGCTCCCCCAGGTGTGACAGACCTCAAATGCACTGGGGAAGCTGCATTTGGTACCCTGCACTATCCCCCACCATTAACCAGGCTCAGGAGCTGCTGTGGTGTTTTCTCCACTAGTGAGAGACAGAATCACCCCCAGGCTGGGAAGAATGAGGCAAAGGTGGCGATTTCAGCACATCCCAGCTTAAATCAGGCTTAAACCATTGATCATCAGCCTGAGCAGGCAGGAAGGAGGAACCAAAAACCAGCCAAAAACCAACCAAAAACCCCAAACCCAGAGCAGAGCCAGAGCTGAGCACACTGCTCAGGAGCACCCCACAAGCAGGGGCTCCTGCACCAACCCCCCCATGGCAGATATAGGGTCAGGAGCAGCTAATTCCCTCCCCATAATTATTAATTTCATGCGTATTGTATGCAAAGCCCTGGTTCGCCGACAAGATGGAATTGATTTAATTAGAATTTCCATCATCGAGCCATTTGGATGGCAGCTTTTAATTAGGGAGAGCGTAAAGCACCGCAGGGGCTGGAGCAGCGAGGGGTTGAGCGGGGCTGCTCGGAGCTCGGCGTGGGGATGGAAGGAGCTGCAGCCCCATCCTGCTGCCCCTGCCCTGGGCACGCAGTCAGGCCCAGCGTGCAGCCCTTGGCATCTCCCTGGAGAGGGAAAAGGCAGAAATAAAACTCCAGGAAGCACAGCAGGACGCTGTGCCTGATCCATGCCAGACCTGCCACCACCTGTCCCACTCCTCCTCAACGAGCCGTGCCCAGGGACCCCTCACGGCTGGGGCCAGCCCAGGGGAGCCAGGCAGCTGCAATTTGTTTCAATAAGCCCAGTGAAGAGCAAGGAAATGAAGTGGCAGCAGCGGGTGATTAATCAGAGCGTCCCCAGCCCGCTGGGTGAAGGTTATTTACCCTCTAAGTGGGGACACGTGTCCTGAATCGCTCCACCCTGCTGCCCCCACAGCCTCAGGCCACCCTGACACCAGCCAGGGGGCTCAGCACTGCCAGGGGGGCTCAGAAGCAGGGGCTGAGCCAGCTCTGAGCCTGCCAGCCCCAGGCAGCGCGGCCCCGTGGGCCTGCAGGTGCGGGTGCCCGGCTGCAGCGCGGGCAGCGCCGTCCTCAGGTGAATTATTCATGTTGTACAACAGCCCTGCGCTGCTGAGAGCGCCTGCCCTCGCTGCCACGGAGGGAACAACCACCTCAAAGTGCCTGGCACGTGGCAAACCCATCCTCGGGCTGCTCACCCCACACTGAGCCAAGCCCCAGCGCTCGGGCTCCACCTTGTCACAGCTCTGTCTGGATGGGCACAAAAAATGCACCCCAAAGCAGCTTTTAGGGGATCCCATTTGCAGGAGAAGGGCCTGGTTTCCTTGACACCGTCACTGCTGTGGTGGTTCAGGAGCCAGTGAGAGAGCTGGGGCTGGAGAGGCAGCAGCAAGGGGTGGGAAGGAGCTGGAAGGTGCCAGAGCGTGCTGGCAGTGACGCCAGGGAGATGCTATCGCACGGAGCCCAGAGCGCGGATTTGGGGAAGGGATTTTCTGCAGGCAGAGCGGCGAGGAGCGATGAAACCCGCTTGGACAGAGGATGCCGCATCTGCAAGTTGTTCCACTGATGTACAGCTTTAATTAGGAGGCGGCAGCTAACGAAGGACCCGTTATTTATTTATGTAGTGCAGGAGCGACAAAAACCCCGGCAGGGAGGAGCAAGGCCGGCCTGGCGGGGAGGGCTGGGGGCTGTGCAGGGGATGGAGCAGGGAGAGGAGCACAGGAGGGAGTGTGGGATGGGACAAGGGGAGCACAGCAGGGACAGCACCGTTTTGGGACAGGAACAGCCACCTGCAGCATGCTCATGGTCACAGGAGAGACGGGGGAAAGTGGAGGAGCTGCTGAGCTCCCATCCAGCCTGGGCTCTGCAGGGGTGGGAGCACAGTGGAGTCCTTGCCTTGGTGGACTCTAATTCATTCTGTGCTGCTCACTGGATGTCCTGGAGCCCTCCCAGATGTCCTGGAGCCCTCCCCAAGAGCCACATGAGCACTTCAGAAACCAGAGCGCTCAGGGGGTGCGTGGAACACCCCACAGGGAGGGATCCCTGTCCCACCTCTGAGTGCTTTCTGACAACATTCCCGTGCTAGGGGAGCACCGAGGGGGACAGGAGTGACACAGCAACACGGGGCCAAGCTCCAGCAAGTGCCATGCCCCAGGGGATGGGCAGAGGCAGCTGCCTATGCCCGAGGCAGCCAGCGCTTTCTGAACCTCGGAGCAGAGTCACCCACGCTTAAAGGTCAGCGGCGGTGTGAAATGGAAGTCGCCTTATTCTCATTTTAAGCATGTCCCTGCCATAAAAGCAGTGTTTGCATAACAAAGAGCAGCAGCAGCACTCGGGTCATG
>WEZZ01005949.1:204563-220041 GCA_013400585.1 Chloropsis cyanopogon
GGGGAGGAGGAGGGGGAAAAGCAGGAGGAGGAGGAGAGCCGGGGCCGGGGAAGTTTTGCATGAAGAGGAGCTGGGAAGCCCGCCGCCAGCTTTGCCAGCCTCTTAAAGCTCTAGCGCAGCGCGGGGACCCCCGCCCCGGCGGACCCCCGGCTGCTGGAGGAAGGGTCTCCCCGCCAGGCTGCTGAGGGTCTCCGGCTCCCTGCAGTGCCAGCCATCCTCAAATTCCCTTTCCCGGGTGGGAGCAGCTCCCGCAAGCAGCGATGAGGGAGGATGCTGTCACTCCGAGCCGCTGCCCTTCTCTTCTCCCTCCCTTAAAACGCTGCCAACCCCCGGCCCCGCCGAGCTCAGCTCCTGCCTCCCCTGCTTTCCCCGTCAATCCCCCCCCGCCGGGCCCCGCGGCTCCGAGGAGCCCGCCGTGCGGTGTCGATTCATTAATCCAGAGAAAACACAAGCCCCCGGTAATGGCCATTGACACATTAACTGCTGCGATCCATCACGGTAATGACACGGTGGTGATTGCTCGGTCACCGGAGCAATTAGGGCACACCCTGGCGCTCACCTGCGGGCAGGCGGGGCTGCCGGGGCTCCCAGCCCCTCCTGGGGGGACCATCCGCGCACACGGAGCGGGGTCTGGCTGTGGGGAGGGGGCTCTGTCGCCTCCCAGCACCACAGAACCAAGCGCGGAGCACAAACACGCAATTCCAGCCTCATCCTCCCTGAGGGGTGATTTGTGCTACGCGTTTGTAACAGCGAAATCCCAGCCCCAGTGAGGGTCAGCCAGGGCCCAGGCGGGCTGGCTGCCCTTGGAAAAGGCTCCTTTTCACCCAAATCCTGGTTGGGTGGCTGGAGAGGAGCCGGGTTTGCAGCAGCACTCGGGATTGCCTCCCCAGTGAGATCATCTCCTGAAAAGCTGCCCAGCCACCCTCCTGCCGCTGGAATGTTGCCGTGGATCCAGGTGCTCGAGGGATGCTGCCCAGAGCTCCTCTCCTGCAGAGCCACCAGGATTCCTGCGGGAAAATCCCCTGTGATTTTGTTTACAGCAAGAAGGAGAGTGGTGTTTGCTGTTACTCAGCTCTGCGGGACAGAGGAGGGGGACACAGCCCCAGCACCCCCCGTGTGAGCACCCTCAGCCACGGCAGCGCTGGTGCCAGGAGCTGGACCAAAAGGAAGTCTGCCCTGTGCTCGGTGGGGAGGGGACATAAAGAGCCAGCCCCTGGGAGGACAGGACCCCCTGCCTACCCTAAGCCAGGGCTGAGGGGACTCTGGGCACCACGGGATAAGCCAGGCACAAATCCCGTGCCAAAAGTAGCTTTTAGAGGCACCCTAAGGACAAGGGTGAAGCCCTCAGCTCCTGGGGGTTGCTAAGACACGTGTTTGCCTTCAAAGAGAAACAAGGGGTCCTTGCTCACAGCCTGGGGTCATCAGGGCTCCAGACCACCCTGCTCTGATCTTCCCAGGTCCCAAAGAATCCCTGGGGGAAGGCGTTTGGGATGAATTATGGAGAATTTTGGCCGAAGCACCACCTGAGTTGTTCCAGCAGCCAGCTCGTTCAGGAGTGCCTCACTGCTGCCCTGGCCCCAGTGGAAAATCATAACCCAACCCCCCAAAAGTCTTGGGAACCTGAATCCCAGGGGCTGCAGGATGATCTTCCCGCCGTGGCTGAGCTGGCAGTGCCTCTCTTCTCCTGTCTGAGCCTCACGGCCTGCACGTCTCAGGCAGAACCCAAAATACCAGCACAGCGCTCGTGTCACCGCCGGGATCGTCAGAACCCAATTAACATTTGGAAATCCAGCTGAGGCCGCTGATTCCCCCGGCACAGCGGGAAAGGCCACGGCGAGGGGGCTGAGGGGGTGTGGGCAGGGTGGGAGACACCCCGGCTGTGGGGTTACCCCGAGAGCGGCTCTGCAAACCCCACAGAGGTCGCTGCGAGGGCTCCTGCTCAGTGCCGGGGTCAGAGCTGATCAGATCCTCCAGGAGAGTTCGATGCCATCAGCAAATGGACACGAGGAGTCCGCCAGGATCGATAGCGGCTCTGCAGGCACGGAGCCAGAGGAGCTCAGCCAGTCCTGCCTGGGGCCACAGCCCGAGCCCTTCCCAGCCCTGGTCCTGTTCCTCCAGGGTGCCCCAGCACCCCTGGGCCCCCAGCAGCCTTTCCCTGAACTCCGGGGCTCACAGGATCCACGCAGGAGGCTCCGGGTGCCCCGACCCCGCTCATCCCCAGCTGTCCCCAGGCAGGCACAGCTCCGGGCTCGCAGCCCCAGCTCCGCTGCCCTGGCCCCAGGCCAGCTGGGAAGGTCACCGTGTCCACTGCTGAGGCCACCGAGCGCCATCCAGGAGACACAACTGCTTGCAATTTGATTTTTTTTTTTTAATATAGGAAAACTTGAAACCACATCTTATGGACTGGACATTCCAGCTCAGCTCTGCAAGAGGGCTTTGAATAATTTATGGCTGAGCCACCACCGTCCTCCTTCCTCCTCATGGGTCACTCCTGTCAGAGATGGAGGCTCAGGGATCACACCCAGCCCTTTTCAGCTGGGGTTCGCATTGCCAGTGCCTGCAATTGCCTTGGGTGTGGATTCAATTCCCTCCTGGATAGAAGGGTGCAGAAAATAAATCTTTAATTCAAAGTGAAATATTAATAGAACTGTAATTAGCTGTAATATCTACACAATTAAAAAGCAGGAGGCCCAGCAAGAGCTATTTTCGGGTGTATTTAAAGGAAAATAAGTTTGCAGGGTAAGGGGTGGGGGTGGCTGGCGATGCTTTTCTGGTGTCCCAATTGTCTGAGGGAGAAACGTGGCCAGAGGAGCAGCAGCACAGGGACACAGGTCCTGCCAGTGCTGGTGGAACAGGGAGAAATAAAAGGACAGGTCAGAAGAAATGAAAAGAGCAGAAGAAGGATTTAAGGAGGAAAAGAAAGAGAAAGAAGGAGGGAAAGAAAGAGAGAGATAAAGAGCTACAGAGAGAGGAAGAGAGGAAGGGAGAAAGGGAGAAAGAAGGGGAGGGAGAGAGAGAGAAAGAGAAAGGGAGGAAGAAAGAGAGAAAGAAAGAGAGAGAAAGAGAGAGGAAGGGAGGGAAGAAAGAAAGAAAAGAAAGAGAAAAGAGCCATGAAGACACTTTTGTGCTGCTCCTCGGGGATTTTGTAGCAAAGGGAAGATTTTCACTGACGTCAGGCAGAGCTGAGTCGTAGCAAGAGGACAGGGATGGGAAAAGTCTCAGTGGAAGCTGGCAGGGAATGAGCAGGGTGACCCTGGCTCAGCCCCCACAGGCGTTTTCCAGCAGGAATTGCACCGAGCTGCTGCAAAGAGCATCAGCTCACCCTGAGCTGGGCAGTCACCGACGGGGCAAACCAAACTGTGAAACAAAACCAACAGGATAATTCAGCTCGGCCCCTCCAAAAACACCTAAATAATAGGCCAAGGAGGGGGAAAAAAGATAAAAAAGCAGCCTTGGATTTCTTTCCTGAAGAAAGAGACTCCCACACAGCCCCAGCACATGAACGTGGGTAAGAGATCTGGGTTTTTGGAGAGCAGGAACGGCACTGCCTGTGCTGGCACGGGCTTGACATTCACACATCGGGTCCGTGCCTCTCTCGAGGAGTGGGGATAATGGGATCCCGAATGTCAGACCACTTAAATATCTGTAAAACTCATGATACGCCTCATGACTAACAGATCTTGATGGGAAAAGTTGCATTTTAAAGAAATGTGGGGAAGGAAAAAAAAAAGAAAAAAAGAAAAAAAGAAAAAGCCCATCCGGGCTCCCGGGGAGGAATTAGCAATGAATGAGGGATGATTCGGCTGCAGGCTGGGAGTGATGACAACTCCTCCTCCTCCTCCTCCTCGTGAGGAAGGCTCCTGCAGCTGTGCCAGCTCCCTGGCAGCCCTTCACCTACCTTGGGGGCTGTCAAGCTCCCACCAGAGGTTTCCCTGCAGCCCGGGGTCCTGCCAGGCACCCACAGCCCCCAGCTGATGTGGGACCCCCAGAGAACCCCCAGGTGACACCAAGGAGCCACCAAGGGGGACATTTCCCCCTTCTGGGCTCTCCCCCATGGCAGCACCGAGGGGATGGAGCGCACCGGGGAGCTGCCATGGGGGCAATGCCTCAGAGCGTCTTCTCGGGGGGTTATTCCTCTTTCCAGCCTGAAAATCCCACTCTGTACCCCCCTGCTGCGGGGACACGAGGTCAGAGAGCCGGTGCCTGGCTGTGGCCGCTCGCGGAGCCCGAGGTCGGGCAGCAGAGTCGCTCTTCTCCTCTACAACACTTCCACCTAATGGAGAGAGAGGGTGAGGAGCCAGCCTGAGGGAACCCAGGACGTCCCTCTGACCGTCCCGGGTGAGCAGAGACCCTGGCAGGGGGCCAAAAACACCTTTGCCTTTGATTTCAGCCCTTGGGAAAAATCACCATCAGTGTCTGAAGATTTGCAAGCCACAAGAGTTTAAGTAGAATAATAGTTAACTGATCACAGGGTGAAAAAGTAGATTTTTGGGGTTTTAGAATGAGGGTTTAGGAGGCAAGATGGAGGAACCTGGGCGTGCCCTGTCCTTCTTTCTTCTCCTTCTGTCCCTCCATCTTCTGTGGTGACAGGGACACATCCTGATGGGTACAAGGTGGTCACAAGTGGTTTCACGTTGGTGATGGGCATTGGGACATTATTGTAAACATGGTGTACATAATTTTTACTATAAGAATTCAAACACCGCCCCACAGGCGGAAGTCAACCAGAAACTGAGCTGCTGCACAGACCTCTGTGCCTCAGAGAGAAAATGTTTGTGATAAGAAATAATAAACAACCTTGAACACGAGCAGACGGACTGCGGCTTCATTCTTTGGCATCAGGCAGGAAAAAAAGGACTTTTTGGGGTGGCCTGGCAGCACCAGGACCCCCACACCAGCCCAGCCCAGAGCGACACGGGGACACCCTGGGGGACAGAGAGAGGCCAGCACAGCCCAGCACAGCGATGGACCCCACCAGCCTCAGCCCCCAGTACAGAACAGCTCCTGCTTTGCCCCTGGACCGACCCCTGAGGTGGCTCCAGCATCTCCAAAACCAGAGAGTTTTGTCAGCTCAGTGCTCTGGGCCATCTCCTGCCTCCCTCCTGCTGCTCCAGCGCGGCAGCTCTGGGAAGGAGCAGAGGATTTGGGAGCCTTGGAGCCCAGCCCTGCACCCTGTAGGGATGTGCCCCTGTTGGCAGGGTAACCAGGTTGTGCTTTGGCTGCTCAAAAAGGTAAAAAGCCCACAAGTTGCTCTCCCAAATTTGGGACAGGGACACCTCACAGGACCTTTAGGACTTCACCTCACACCTGAGGCTGACTGGACCAGAGCCAAGAAGTCCCACCTGAGCAATCCACCAGAAAAAGAAGAGAACACAGGAGCTGATCGCTTTTGTGGGGTGTTTCAGCAGGAGCAAGGACATCTTGCACCTGGCTCGGGTTTTCTCTGTAAGAGTTTTGTTATTTTGCCTTTTATTAAACACTTCTCTGTTTCCAACACTGCCACAGAACTCATCCTGCTGTTTTTATGCCATTCAGGGTAGCTGGGCTACCTCAGGTGAGTGGGGCCCCCTTAGAGCTGATGAGACCTGGCTCTGAGAGCTCCCCCACTGCACCCCACTCTGCTGCTCACAGGAAAACACGAGGGCAGCTGCTGGATGTGCCCTCCAGTCTGATCCGCTCAGAGCAACTGGTGAACTGGTCCCATCCCAGTTAAAGCTGTTGCTTTAGAGAAGAGGAGGAAAGGGCTCAGGCCCAGGGATGTGCTGAGTTATTTTGAGAGGTTATTTTGGGCAGCGAATGCTCCAAATTTGGGGTTTAAACAATACAGAAACATGAAAAGCTGAGGCACAATGTTCTCCTGGAAATCCCTCGTCCTGCACCATCAGCAGCTTTTTGTGCTGATGCTTCAGAGAGAGCAGGACCTGCCCCCACACCAGCACCCTGAGAGGCACCAGGGTCCCAGAGGTGCCACCCTGCTCCCATGGAACAACCCTCCTGTTCTGCCACCAATTTTGTGGTTAAAGCCAGAGATGTCCCCCTGTCCCCAGTGCAACATCCCAAAAACACAACCCTGTCCCTGAAACCAGCATTGGGAAAGGGAGGAGGGACAGACAGCTCTGTCTGCATTTCCATCTGGGTGCAGGAAGGTGTTTTATCCACCCACAGGGATCATGAGCAGCTGGAAATGTTTTCTTTAAATCTCAAAAAAGAAAAAAAAAAAAAACTGGCTCAAGCATAACCTGCCAAAGACAGCATCACAGAAGCACNGGAAGGAGAGAGAACATTTGGTGATAAAATTAACTGTGACGGCCAGGCAGCACACACTCCCTCTGCACCCACAGGACAATTAGAGGAAAATCTTTACACATTAACTAACAGGGAAGGCAGGGATGGCGTGGAACACAACCCCCTCGTTTTTCCCAAGCAGCCATGCTGCAGCAAGGTGGCAGCGGCACCTGGGATGCAGGACATGGGCAGGGGACAGGGCAGAAGGGACAGGAGAGCAGCAGCACCGGCTCTGCTACTGGGCAGCCACAGCTGGGCGGGCTCAGTGCCAGCAGCAGCAGATCGAGCACCCATCCAGGCATTGGGAGATGGGGAAAGCAGGGAAGGGCTCCATTCCACCTCCAGGTGTCCAGGGAAGCTGCTGGACCCCCCTCACACACCTCCAGACTGGCAGCTGAGCACTCATCCCACACCCAACCCCGTGCCAAAGCTGCCCCGTTCACTCTGCGGGCACCAACCTGCTCTGCTGGAGAACACAAACTGCCCCAAACTGGGATGGATTTGCACCAGAGGCTCCTTCAGCACGCCCTGATTGCTGCTGTGGTGGGGAGCGAGGGGCACAGCTTGCCCAGCACCCAGGGAGAGGAGCCCGAGGTGCAGCCCCGCGGTGCCAGCGCAGCCTCCAGCACCCGTCTTCTCCTCCCAACTTCTCCATAATTCATGCAACAACCTCCTGAAAGAAATATCCTCCTCGGACATAAAATATTCATGGCCTCATCCTTGCAAGGAAACACTGTCTTCCTTGGAGTGCTCCCAAGCAGCCGGGGCCAGCACGGATTTGCCTTTGCAGGAGTAATTATGTTGGTCATTGATCGGTGCCGCAGTGAGGGGCTGTGCTGGGAGGGGCCCCCGGTGCCGCTGTGACCCCCCCATCCCCTTTCCCGTGCCAGAAAGTGGTTTTTGGAAAAGTCCCAGAAGGGTTTAGGGAGAGGGAGGAAGGATCCTGCACCGTGCAGCAGAACCCGGGATGTTCCCCATCCTCGTGGCCGCCTCAGCACCACCCTGGATCCCACCCAGACCCAGCCCAGCCTCATCCACCCCCCTCACACACCACGGGCTCATGCACCTGCCAGCAGCCACCCCCCAAACCCCCCCAGCTCCTTTCTGCTCCCAGTTTGGATGCTGTCAGTGCATTTGGAGTTCTTTCCTGGTTCTTTTGCGGAGCTCAGCAGAGGCTCCAGCCCCACTCCACTGCACAATATTCAAAACCTTTATTATTACAATTGGGTTTTTTTTTTTTTGCTTTTTCTTTTTCCCACAGCTCCCCGAGCCCCAGGCTAAGGGTTCCAGAGGTTCTCCTGTGCTCTGGTTATAGCACAGTCCAACAAATCCCCGACCCTTGGCACAAGGGGGAGATGGAAGTGGAGGCATCACCCAGCTTCAAGGGTGCTCAGCGTGGGGAAGAGGAGGAGGGGGATGAGGGTCCCAGGGGCAGAGAGCACCCCAGCAGCGCTCTGGGAGATGCTGTTTGTTCCCCAGGTCCTGCAGGAGCTGCCAGCCCCGGGGACCCCCGGCTGCCGCAGACCCCGGCCCGCGCTCCCAGCTCCGGAGCTGGGCTCAGCATCGCCAGCGAAGGGCAGCAGTGCCTTCCCGTGGAAGCCGCACTCACTGCAGCCGTGCAGGGGAACGGACCCGGCTCGGGGCATCCCTCCGGCCACCCAAAGGTGTCTGGAGCACTGTCCTAAATCCACATCACACACGGCTGCGGTGGGGACTGTCCCCTCCTGCCGCACTGCAAAGGTGTGGCACAGCCTGAGCGAGCAGCTCCTGTGCATCACCCTCCATCCCCTCGTGCAGCAGGTGAGACACAGATTACACCTCCACAGCCCCCTCAGGACCTTCCCTAAATCGCCAGGGCAGATCCCTGCCCCAGCCGAGGCACCCCGAGCCTCTCCCAGGGGCGCTGGGACCCTCCAAGGAGCCACATCCTCCTATTTAAGGGCGACGTGGGTGCCGGGCTGGGCTCGTTCGGGGGTGTTTGTTCTCTCCCACCCCGCAGGGACTCTGGGACCGCTCGTCAGGACGGGAACAGCGCTGTCCTCCCCCGGCTCCGAGTCACGGGGAGCCGCCCCCCGGCCCGCAGCCACCGTGCCGTGCCGTGCCGTGCCGTGTCGTGACGGGGGAGCCACGCGTGCGGCTCCGCTCCCACACAGGGAGCAGCAGTTGCCAAGGGAGCCGTTCCCCGGGCCCGGAGCCGCCTGGGAAGGTGGGTGACAGCCTGGCAAAGTCCCACCCGGCTGCTCTCATGGTGGGTGGGGGGTACCAGGGCACGGCAGCACGTGAGGAACACCCTCCCCACTCAGGGAAGCCTGGAAGGTGGGGAAGGTGCTTTTCCTGGGGGTAACCACAGCCTGCTCCCCCCACACCGTGGGTTTGGGGGCACGGAGGGTCGGGGTGCTCAGCCCCATGGCGCCTTCCAGCCTTGCAGAGCCCCCCCGACAGCCCCTAGCCCCCCCGGCAGCCTGGCGCTGCCATTTGAAAGATGAGCCCCTGGCGGAGCAGCAGGAACCGGGGCCAGGCTCGGAGTAACCGGAGCCGGGAGCGAGCGGTGACCCCCGGCCCGTTATAGCCGGCCCTAATCCCGGCCCGGCCGGGTGTCACATTCCCCACGAACGCACCGCAGGGGCAGGGACACGCCTGGGGGACCCCCGAGAGGGACAAACCCGCTGTCCCTGAGGTCTGAGGACAAAGCCAGCAGCACGTGGAGGGCTCAGCCCTGCAGCCGGGTCAGCAGTACCCCCCGAATGTTCCTCCCCAGGGGATCAAACCACTGCCAGGGCGGGATGGGAACGCGCCTCAGCCCTGCCCGGCCCCACTTTGCCCCCAGCCCCGTCCTGTTAGCGCTCAGGGAGCCGGGGCTCATCCAAGGACGGCGGGAGGAGGATGCGGAGCCCTCCCTCCATCCCGCTCCACAGCCGGAGCCTCTCCCCGTTAGGTGGCAGCAGGAAACCGCAGCGTTGCCTTTCCCGACCTAAATTATTCCATAATTCTGTGATTCTGGCTGCATGGGAGCGCGTCCCCCGCAGGAAAACCTGCCGCTTCCACCCCGGGACGCTCCATCCCGCTCTGCCCCGCCGCCCCGGGTCACTCAGTGGCCATCGGGTGACCCTCTGCCCGCCCTGACCCATCTCCTCCCAAAGCCCTTCGGTCAAACCCTCAGGCCACGGAGAGGACACGAGCAGGGCTGCTCTGGCTCCCGCTCCCTGCCTTTCACCAGCAGCCAGCTTGGCCCCATTCCCCGTCCCGTNGGAGGATGCGGAGCCCTCCCTCCATCCCGCTCCACAGCCGGAGCCTCTCCCCGTGAGGTGGCAGCAGGAAACCGCAGCGTTTCCTTTCCCGACTTAAATTATTCCATAAAATTCTGTGATTCTGGCTGCATGGGAGCGCGTCCCCCGCAGGAAAACCTGCCGCTTCCACCCCGGGACGCTCCATCCCGCTCTGCCCCGCCGCCCCGGGTCACTCAGTGGCCATCGGGTGACCCTCTGCCCGCCCTGACCCATCTCCTCCCAAAGCCCTTCGGTCAAACCCCCAGGCCACGGAGAGGACACGAGCAGGGCTGCTCTGGCTCCCGCTCCCTGCCTTTCACCAGCAGCCAGCTTGGCCCCATTCCCCGTCCCGTCACCTCCGGCATCGCCTCCCGTTCCCATTCCCGTTCCCGTGCCTCTGTGTCACCCGGGCCCCCCGGTGCCTCCGGAGGGGGGCTGTGCCAGCGCCTGAGTCACCCCGTGACCGCCACCTGAGTCACCGGGACGAGGGAAGTCCCCCGGTCCTCGATGCTTTTCCAACCGGAGCTGAGTAAACGGGAAAGTTGTCAAGGAATTTGGCTGGGGGAAAAAGTGTTTTCTTGGAGCCCCGGGAAGGAGCAGCCTCGCTGGGGCATCCCCTTTGCCACAGTGAGCTTGGAGCAGGTCAGGGAGTGGGGGCTCCTTCCCTGTCATACCGAGAGATTCCGGGGTGTGGAGGAGCTGGGAAAGGCAGGGAAAGGCAGGGAAAGGCAGGGAAAGGCAGGGAAAGGCAGGGAAAACTTCCCCTGTCCTTGCACCACGTGTCCTCTGCCCCATGGAGGAGCTAGGAAAGGCTGGGAAAAGCGAGGAAAACATCCCCTGTTCTTGCACCACGTGTCCTCCAGCCCATGGAGGAGCTGGGAAAGGCTGGGAAAAGCAGGGAGAACACCCCCTGTCCTTGCACCGCGTGTCCTCCAGGCCATGGAGGACCTAGGAAAGGCAGGGAAAAGAAAGGAAAAGCAGGGAAAACTTCCCCTGTCCTTGCACCGCGTGTTCTCCAGGCCATGGAGGAGCTGGGAAAGGCAGGGAAAAGCAAGGAAAAGCAGGAGAAACATCCCCTGTCCTTGCACCGTGTGTCCTCCAGCTCTCTGCAAGCGCCCTGCAGCGCATCCCCCCACCCCTCCTCGGATGCTGCCGGCAGCCACAACCTCCTTCGCTGCCCTGTTCTGATTTGATGTGCAATAAAATACCTTGATTAAAAAAATACCAGGCGGGGCAGGCCCAACTGCGAGCCCGCCGGAGCGCCCTCGATCAATGACCCCTCGCATTCCCTCCAGCGCGTCCCCGTGAATGATTTACAGCGGCTCCTCCCCGGCCTGTCCCTCCCTCCTCCCCCTCCACGGGCACCCCCAGCCCGCAGCAGAGGGGAAGGGGCTCCAGGCAGCCCCCGCAGGGGTTTTGTCACCCCCTGGCACATTCCCTGCGTGGGGACAGCAGAGCTGGGGAAGCTGCCACCACCCCCAGCGTGGGTCATGCACAGAGGGGAGGGCACATGGCTCCACTCCTGGTGCTCCCCTGGCTCCTGCCACCTCCTCCCTGCCCGGCGGGACCCCGGCTGGGCTGGCAGCCTCCCCCCACTCACCCAGCCACCCACCTGAGCCCCAGCAGGCTCGGTGCACATGTGTGGGGGGAGCCGGGAACGGGGCCAGGGCTGCCCCCCGCAGCAGCCCCCAGGCTTTGTGCTCCCGGCAGGCAGCCCCGAGGAGGTTTCATGTTACTGGGAAACTGGGATGGCGGGATGTTCCCGGGGCAGCCCCGCAGACAAAAGGCCATTGTGCAGCCGCGCGGCGATGGCTGCAGCCCCGGAGCATCCCGCTCCCTGCCAGAGCCAGCAGCCACCCCAGCCCCGGAGGTGGCACAGCCGGTGTTCGAGGAGCTCAGGACACCCGCCAGGGGCCCGAGCAGCTCCCCAAAACTCACGGCATGCTCCAGCATGCAGTGCCCAAGCTGGAGCACCCCAGCCACGGCCCTTTGCCCATCCCCATCCCACCGGCAGCTGCTCCCAAAATCCTCTCCATCCCGGGGGACAGGAGTGGCACTAAACCAGACCCTGCTGGCACCGGGTGACGGGCAGGGACGTGTCCCCACAGGTCAGGACGTGCAGGTGAGGGGTGGCTGAGGCTGAGCCGCTTTCCAGCCCCACCGGCTGATCCTGCTCGCCCTGCGGCCGCCATGGATCAGCCTGTGCCGCCTCAGGATCACCAGGGCACACGGAGTTATTTATGTGCATTTCCCTGTGCGGGGGCTGTGCTTGCTGCAGCCCCAAGCACCCCGGGCAGGGAGCACCTCCAAACCTCCTCCTGCTCCCACCGCCACCAAATTGTCCTCTGGATGCCCAGCTCCAGCCGCGCCCCATTAACCGCTGCTCCAGAGGGCTCTGCAGGTGACAAACACACCCGCCCGTAATTAGCCAGGTGGCCCTTCTAATCACCCAACAACCTGAGCTGACTCAGAGGCTCGGGTTTCCCCTTTCCCAGGGAAATTAGCAGGAATTAGGCGCCCAAATCCCAAACGCAGCTCTGCGGGGCTCGGTGGCAGTGCCAGGTGACACTGCGGTGGCAGTGCCAGGACGCAGGTGTGTGCCACTCAGGGCCGCCCTCCATGTCCCCCCTGGATGCTTTTCGGGACACCCGATCAGCACCTGCGGTTCTGAGGAGCCCACAGAGCCGGGGGTGATTTCAAACACCTTTTTTTTTTTCTTTTTTTCAGGGCAGTCTCCGGAGGTGCAGCTTTTCCCAAGCACTTTGCACCCGTTTCACCACCAGGTCTCCTCCCGGGGCCTTAAATATTGGCTAAACAAATCGAGATACGAAATAATTCACGTGTGCACCCCCCATTTGCAGCTCGTGCACCCCACGGCGCTGCGTCCCGCAAACCCCGGGCTCAAATCGGCGGCGTTAAGCCTGGAAGTTATCAGGTGATTTAGGAATTTATCCCCAGAATGGGCCTGCAGGAAAACGCTGCTTAATCTGCTCCAGGGGTGAGAAGGAGGAAGGAGCCATTTAATCAAATTACCAGGTCTGTTTTGGGGTGGGTCCGGGGCTGTTTGGCCACATGGGGATTCATCAATGGGGCCATCGGGGAAACAAAGCCGGGAGGGGAAACAAAGGCCACGTCCCTGTCCCTGTCCTCCCGCGCCATGGCCGGCCAGCCCTGTGAGCCCCCGGGCCGGGACATCCCTGCCCGCATCCCGGAGGGGCTCCCGGCTCCTTCGGCCCGCCGGGGTACCGGGGCTGCCCGGCTCCGTGCGATGCCAGCCCGGCTCGGCACGGCACAGCCTGCCCCGCCGTGGGCTCAGCTGCCATGGGAGGGATAATAAATCATTTGTTTCCCTGTTTCCAGCCATTTTCAGCTTCTCCTCCGGCTGCAGAACTCAACCGCAGGATGGGGGAGTTTGCCCAGTCCCGCTCCCAAACCCACTCGGCCACGAGCTGTAAATCAGGAGCCCAACAGCAGAAACAAAAGTGAAAATGTTGTTCTCAGGCTGCAGCCGTGGGCCCGGCCCTGGGCTCTGCTCCAGCCCATTTTTTTCGCTGTTTTCCCCTCCTTGCACGTGGCTGTGTGCCTGTACCTGCCTGCTAGGCCACCCCCCCACCTCTCTCTGGTTCTGGGGCACCACTGCAGCATTATTTTTCTTTAAAGCCCACGTGGTCACCCCACGTTTGAACCCGGTGTGGGGAGACTCCAGAGTGGGGAGCTGCCAAAACTTTGGGGGATTAAAGCAGAGCAGGCCGGGTCGTTTGCAGAGCTCAGGCTGCTGCCATTCACTGGCACTGCAGTAAATAACGAGGGATATTAATAACAATGAGCCTCTGCCAGCACACAAACCCAGTTCCTCTTTGGGCTCACGGCAAAGGGGGAAGCCTGAGCAGCAGCCTTGGGGTAAAAAACCCAGACAGGGCTGCCTGCAGGTGGGTAAACGCTAATTTTAGCCAAAAAAAAGGGTTTTTGGGGTCTGCAAACAGCCCCTTGCTGGACACAAGGCCCAGGGGTGGGGGAGACCCAGCAGAGCTCGGATCAGGAGGTTCACGGGGTGTTTGGGAGCACCCCGTGTTCTTGCTGCAGGTGTTTGGGAGCAGGGATCCTGCTGCAGGAGCGTTCTCCCCTCCTCTTTGCTTTCATTTTTTAATTGTCACAAAGGGACACTGCTCCGATTGTGTTTTAGGCAGGGGAATTTGCAGGGGATTTGAAAATTCTGAATAACAATTAGCAGAAACAAGTGCCCCAAGCCTGGCTGGGTTTGGTTTGTTTTTCTTCGCAAACCTTCCCTGCCAGAGCAGTTTTACACAGGCAGATATTGATACTTTCACATTTCATTCTTTTTAAAGGTCTCTTTTTTTTTAATCTATTAATAAAAACTCGACTGAAACTTAAACCCAGCAGTCTGAAGTTCAGTTCCTCACTTCAAAGTTCAACCTTTAGAGTCAGGATGGTCAAAAGCACCTCAATCAGAGTTTCCATTCGATTTTTGATTGTTGTTTTCACATGAGTTTGCAGAAATTTCCCACAGCTGGATGCTGAGCTCTGGAGTTCCTGGTGTCCCATCAAGGAAAAGCACCACAAGTCCCCAAATGCTCGACGTGTGTTAGAAACTCTGCCCTGACACAGCGGGGAGCTGGGTTTTGGGGTACCTCAGTGAAGAGCTGATCTCAGCTGGCTCCAGACTGACCCCAACCACCTCCAAACAGAGCAGAGGAATTCTGAACCGAGCTCTTTAGTGCAGACTGAGCCCAGCACCTGCTCAAAGCCCAGGAGAGCCTCGGGGGTGCTCACAAACCCCCAAACCCCACGGCTTCGAGCAGAACCTGCCCCCACACCAACCTCCCCTTTCGGCAGTGGTGCTGCCGACATTTAACACATTAAATCAACATCACCACACCATCCAGGCGGCCCCGGGAAGGGAGCCCCCACTGCTGCAGCCCCCACATGGGGACCAGAACCTTTTGTGGGGGGGGTGAGCCGGTGAGGAGGCAGCAAACAGAAGCAGCATCGTGCTCCGTGGCCTGGCCCCGGCTGGTGATTGCCCACACGGGGCCACCAAACCCCCCTGGGCAGCCCAAAACACGGAGAGGGGAGAGCCGAGGGTGTCCCCATGGTGGGGGGAGGTCACCCATGGTGGGGGGAAGGTGTCACCCAGCCGGGGGCAGCCACCCCCCCCACCGGGGCATTCCCAGAGCGGGGGGATGAGAGTATCCCGACCCTCCCCGGGGTCGCTGGGGCGGGCAGGGCCGGGGGCGCAGCCGCCGCCGCCGCAGCCCTTTGAACGGCCCTATCGCTCCCGGCCGCGCCGCNAAATGATTTTGACCCAGCTTCCTTCCTCCTGGAGCAATTTTTTTTTTCTCTCTCTCTCTTTATTATTTATATAAATACGCGGGGCCTGGCGGGGCCGGGGATGCGGGGCTGAGCCGCAGCCTCTCTCTTCTCCTTGCAGATCCGCAGTCGCCGCGGGCGGGGGGTCCCTTCGCTCCGCAACACAGACCCGCCGGGAAAAACAAAACCATCGAACCGCCCCCGAAACCCACCCCGAGCAGCCGGCTCCGGGATCAAGCTGACTGTGAGTGCCACCTTCCTCTTCCTTCTGCTGCGGGGGGCCGGGGCGCTGCTTCCCCTCGCCGCATGCGGGGCTCGGTCGGCCCCGGCGTGTCGGGGTTTGCAGGGACGCGGCTGGCGGTGCTTGGCTTTATTATCGGTATTAATTATTGTTAATAGCACGGTGATGCACCTGGCGGGCCGCGGCGGAGCCGGGCTGGGGGGGACGGGTGGGGGTCCCCGGTGCCGCTGCTCCCACCGCCGAGCGACTTTGCTCCACTTATTTGGTTGTGGGTGATGCGAACACCCCCGCACGGGCCCGCACGGCCCCGGGACAGCCCGTGCAAGGTGCGTGGGGCCGCGGCCGGTGCGCGGGCGTG
>WEZZ01005950.1:0-19714 GCA_013400585.1 Chloropsis cyanopogon
TAAAATCCTGAGGCATCAGGGTCACCCTGGGTACAGCACCCCATGGACCTGTTCCTCACTGTGGCTGCTTACTGCAAACCCTCCCAGCCTTACTGTGTAGCCCAGGGGATGGTGCTGCTCACAGAGGATGAGGTTTCCTCCTTCTGGGGAGCTTAACGTGGCTCCATCTGAAAAGCATCCATCAGCACTTTCCTTGGAGTGCTGCACAGCACATCCTCAGTGGCACTGTGGAGCACAGCAAGTGCCTCCAGCAGCCTTCCCTGCTCCTGCAGTGCTTCCACAAGCCCAAGGATAGCTGAGACAGCCCAGCAGAAGTATTTTGTCTGATGTGAACTTTTCAGTGGAATTGGGATCGTCTTTCCACCAGCTGAGGGCCGCAGCTCTGCTGTGTCGTGGCAGCCCTGGGCAGCTGCTTTGGACAACATGGAACAGAACTTGGGAGGGATCAGGAGCCACCTGTCTGCCCCTGCAGAAGAGTCTCTTCCCACCAGCTTGCCTTCTACACCGTCTGTGCGTGCCCTCTGCATCTGCTCAACATCTGGATCTCTGTCAGGCTCTGTCTGTGCTGAGGAGGCGGTGGCAGCACAGCCTGGACACCCAGAGCAGCTCCACCTCCTCCATGGATCACTGGGAAGGGGCACCACTGCTCCAGCCAGCAGCTCTGCCCTGCAGATACCTGTTTGTCTCCAGGAGATGGTTGTGGGCAGTTCTGAGGGAGCTGAAATGCTGCAGGAGGTGGCAGGGGAAGGTCAGGAGCCTGTGGTGCACAGAGGTGCAGCAGCAAGTGTGCAGAAACCTGGGCTAGAGCAGCCAGAAGGGCAGAGGTGGCAAATCCAGTTGCTGTGGGCTTACTACAAGGGGAACTAAATTGGGAACAAATGTGAGGGTCAGGGATTAGTAGAGAAGAACCAGGTAACATTTATTTTCCTATCTATAATACAGCCCTGGGGCAATTCCCTGTTTGCCCTCAGCCATCCAGGGACACAAGAATCCCTCAGGAGGTTCTCCTGAGCCTCACTTCCCACCTCAGGCTGTACAGGAGACTTTGCCACATTTAGCTCAATCTTTCATATTTCTGTACCTAAAATTAGACACTGTGCTCCATCCTTGCACTCTCGGAGTTCCCAGCTCTAGGGAAGTTGATATGCAAAAGTCTGCTAGCACATGAAGAATTATTTAAAGAACAACATTTGCAGACCCCTGGAAGCCAGACACTGCCAGGTGTTCCTTTATTTAGAGGAAAAGTAAGTTTGTGTACGCAGGTGGTTTATGCTAGTTAGTAAATTTTCATAATTTGTCTATCCCTGGTAACTTGCTCTGCAAAACAATGCAGCTCATTTTGGAAACAAATGAAGCAAATGGATCCAGAACTGTGCAGCTGATGAAACACAGTCAGGACAAAGCAGTTCCCCACTAGGGACTTTCCCTTCCCTCTGAGCAGTGATGCTTTCTAAGCAGCAGCATGTCAGAGAGTGAGAGCTCCCTGTCCAGCTCAGCCCCAGCTGGAGCAGGAACCTGCAGGGCTCTCAGGGGTAGGAGCCAAAAACCACCAGTGGAAACAGCAGAGCACTGGAGCTCCAAGACAGCCTCAGATACTGACAACAGGAGCGTCATCTTTGGGATTCCTGATTCATCAAAGACTGACTGTGTTAGTGATGGGAATGTAAAGGCCCCAGAAATCTCTCCCCGCAGTGATGTGCTCATCCAATTTGGATTTCTCTTGCTCTGCATTGTTCAGGACATGTGAGGTGAAAGCCTTCCCCTTTGCAAGCAGTTCTTTGGACAGATGGACACAGAAGCCAGGAGTCAGCCGTGGTTCCTCACCCTGAAAGGCTTTTTCCTGCAGCCTCCTAGCTTGTGCATGTAAGAAAACCCCTGTGCAGTGTTTGCTTTGGCCCTGAGGAGGTGGAACAGAAGGGACAGAGGTGAATGCAGGCACCAGGTGAAACACATGGTCACAAGGACCAAGCTGGTTCTGTCCAACTCCTGCACGTAGGGGACAAGGTCAGAAACTCTCCCACACCCTCATTTTGCACCCTGAACAGAGGTTTGTTTGCAGCCACTGTCTCAGCCCATGAGGCTGGTTTTAACACGATGCTGTTGAAAGCTCTGAGAGGCAAAGCCTGTCTCTGGGATCCCAGAGCCTGCTCCCTTTGTCCATACGTTTCTTTTCCCTGAGCATAAAGGCACAGATGGCCAAGCCCTGGAGACAGGCACCCGAGGTTTGTGAGGGCACATGTGCTCTGGGTGTGAATGCACACTTGTCTGAGCACAGTCCGGAGCCTGTGCTCGCTGCTGCCACTGCAGCAGGTTCCACCCAGAGTGCCAGAGCTGGTGCTGACCACAGGGACTTTTCCAGCTCAGTACAGGTGCAGCAGGTCCTACCCAAAGTGCCAGACCTAGTCCCAACCCACAGGGACTTTTCCAGCTCAGTACAGGTGCAGCAGGTTCTACCCAAAGTGCCAGACCTGGTGCTGACCCACAGGGACTTTTCCAGCTCAGTACAGCTGCAGCAGGTCCTACCCAAAGTGCCAGACTGGTGCTGACCCACAGGGACTTTTCCAGCTCAGTACAGCTGCAGTGGAAGGCGAGTGCAGAAATTTCTGTGTATGTAGCCAATGCTTATCTCACTCACTGAGGTCCTTGGACCTGAGGGACAGATAGGAGGAAAAAGTTTCTGCTCTGTCACTCCTGGCTGTGCCTACACCAGGTCTACTGACAACACTGAAGGAAGCTAAAAATTTCAGGTACTTCTGTTCTGTCTGAGTGCCCTGTTGTAGCTTGACACAATGGGAGCTGGTCGGGCGATGGGATCTGACAGCTCTGAAACAGCCCCTGAAATACCAGCTGGCCAAAGTGAAGCTCTGCACCACATCCATCTGCAATGGGACAGTGGAACAGGGAGGGGCAGGAGGACAATTGTACCACTCACCCTCTGCCCAAGGACATTTACAGCAAGAGCTCAGGGGATGAGCAGGGCAGTGATGCCAAAACAAGGCATGGACACGGGACTGTCAGAAGCCTGTGCCACCTCTGCCTCCCTGCCCCAGCTGTGGACAGAATTCCCAATGCTACACCACAGTCAGGGAATCCATGCCAGAAGAAACTGGGGCTGGCTGGCCCAGTTAGCACCAAAAACTGGCAGGAGAAACACTGCTCTTGCATGTAAGCAAAGAGTCCTCATGCTCTTTGGTTTTTTTCCTCTGGCTCTCATACTTGTTAACTCAAATTAACATTCATAATGCAGAAGCCATTGGAACATGCCTTCCAGACTCACAGACATTCCTGTTATGGTCAGGATTAATCACAAGGGATAATTAGAGTATTAAATGAAATAATTATAACATTATGACTCTAATAACCAAATTCATGGATATTAGCTTCCGAGAAAAGACAAATAGAGGAACCAGAGAAGTTTTGATGGATGCCTCTAGCTGCATTTTTTTACTTTGCATTTTTGATTTAAAACTCCCAGACATCTTCCACACTGAGACAACTTCCCATAATCTGAAAAGGCAAGGTAGGGTCAGAGCCATGGGGGTGGTGGCAAGGGGGGCTCCTGCAGAATGTCCACAATGTTTGCAGCTGCAGAAAGCTGAGCATCCCACGACTGGGGAGTGGGGAGCACCCTGACTGCCCCTGCACCAAAAAACCCCAGGGCTGGGCATCCTGCAGGGGAGCCAGAGCTGCTGGAATGGTGGAGCTGGTACCTACAGAGTGATTTGCTTGTGTGGCAGTGCCAGTGCTCCTGCTCTGCTCTCTGGGTGCACCACCTCCTGCCATCTAGGAAATGCCTGGCAGGTCCAGCTGGAGCCAGCTCTGAGCTCAGCCAGCTCAGCTCAATGGGACACCAGGCTCTGGCAGCATCTCCTGGCCCCAGGTGTCACCTCCTCTGAGAAAATGGAGATTTTCTCTGCCTCGAGGATGTGATTATTGTATCTGACAGAGCCCTGAGTGCAGCCAGGCTTAGCTTGTCCTACAGGACAGCTGCTGTTCTCCAGGGATCCAAACCCTGGTGGTCAGGGCTCCTCGGAGCCCAGGAGGTTTCTGTGGCATTAATGTATGCTCAGTCTCTCTCCTATATTCTGTGTCGTGCTACAGAGGAATAGATGAATTCATTAAAGAATTACGCAATTGAAAATGTTTAAAAATACCAAGAAGGTACATTTCTGGGAGCCTACACAGCACAGCCCTGTGAGGGGCTGGATGGGGATTGGCACATGTTCTCAGGGAAGGGAATGGAAAATGCTGCTGGGAATGCAAGCTCGGGTGCTCAGCGCTCTGCACACACTCAGCACAGGCAGGGCACTAAAAATGCAATGAAATCTAAAATACACAGACTAAGCAATTTCATCTTTCCAACAAGCAATATTAATTCTGGATAATAAATTGGGATTTTTACCATATGATCCCTGGATGATTTAGAATACAGCCAGATTTATATTAATATTGAATAGTTTCCCTCTCAGGCAACAAAAGAGAGAGTTCCTTTTGGTACCTGGAAACAGTTCCCATGATAGGAGGAAGGAATCATCTCAGTGTGAACTACTAATATGCCATACTCCATATATAACCTGGTATCTGCACTTGCAGGCTACATATGCTAGTCGAACTTTTAGCATCACTCAGCTCCAAAAAGAGACAAGACTTGGGGAGCAGTTACACATCTGAGCGTGCTGCACATGCCTGGGCTGCCATGGGCCACACTCCCCATGTCCCTGCACACGCTGGCTCAGTGCACACCCCTCCAACAGCCTCGGCTTTGGAGTGATGTGCCATTCTTGAGTCCCCTGCCTGAAGAATGCATTACACCACTTTAATTCCAGAATTACTTCGTAATATTAAATGATAGGAATTTTTTTTGCAGAGTTCTGACAAAGCAGTCAAAATCCAGTTGCAAATGCTCTGCTGTTTATTGATAGCTCCATAATACAGGCGAGGTAGGATGCCAGACAGCTGCATTTCCTGGCATTTAAAAAGAATTCACTGTAATGTATTGTAATGCATTAGCATAATAATTGGTAAGCATTCGCAGATGAATAGTTTACTGACTGATAGATTTTGTACAGAAACTGTGAAGGTTACATGGAGGGTGAAAACATTTCACTGTGTCAATGAACATACTTAATTTTTCTGGAAGTGCTATTTAAATTGTGCGGCGCTGGGACATTAGCATAACAAAGACACAACGCGCGAGTCTGTGCCGTAATAGGGAACACTGCCCTGCCGGGCTCCGGCAGGTGACCCGTGAAAGATGGGGCTCAGAGTCCTCCCAAACCCGGCCACCGGAACGGGCAGAGGCGCGGCTGGAGCTGCGGCTGCTCCTGTCCCTGCCCCTGTCCCTCCTGTCCCAGCCCTTGTCCCTCCTGTCCCAGCTCTTCTCCCTCCTGTCCCTGCACTTCCTCCTCCCTTCCTGGCGCTTCTCCCTCCTGTCCCTGCCCGGGTCCTCTCCTATCCATGCCCTTCTCCCTCCTGTCCCTGCCCGGGTCCTCTCCTGTCCCCGCTCTTGACCCTCCCTTCCCTGCCCTTTTCCCTCCTGTCCCTGCCCGGGTCCTCTCCTATCCATGCCCTTCTCCCTCCTGTCCCAGCCCTTGTCCCTTCTGTCGCAGTCCTTCTCCCTCCCTTCCCTGCCCTTGTCCCTCCTGTCCCAGCTCTTCTCCCTCCTGTCCCTGCACTTCCTCCTCCCTTCCTGGCGCTTCTCCCTCCTGTCCCTGCCCTTCTCCCTCCTGTCCCTGCGCGGTTCCTCCCTCTCCTTGCCAGCACGGGCCATCTTCCCTGCCTGCTTTTCTCTCCCGGGTGACAGGGTTTGGATCCTTTGGGTAACTCCGAGTCTGAAGAGCAGCGGCTGAGGGAGCTAGGGGCGGCTCAGCCTGGAGAAGAAGAGGCTCGGGGGGGACCTTCTCGTTGTCTAAATCTCCCTGTAAGGAGGGTGGGGCCAGGAGGGGATCAGCCTCTTCTCCCAGGGGACAAGGGACAGGACGAGTGGAAACGACATCACGCTGCTCCAGGGGAGAGTCAGGTTGGACATCAGGAAGAATTTCTTCATGGAAATGTGGATTAAACATTGGAAGGAGCTGCCCAGGGAGGTGGTAGAGTCCCCATTCCTGGAGATGTCCAAGAAATGACTGGAGGTGGCACCTGCTCTGGGCTGTGTGACAAGGTGGGGATTGGGCACAGCTTGGACTCGACACTCTTGGAGAGCTTTTCCAACCTCGGTGATTCTGGGATTCTGTACTGGTACGTGTCAGTGGGCTGGGCAGTGTTCTGTGCTTGGTGGCAACCCATGGTCCTGACCATGTGGGTCACCACAGCCACCAACACTGTCCCATGTCCCCAGAGCCGCCACCACTTTGTTCTCCAGAGCTGAGCTGTGGAGCCCTAGAGCAGGACAGGTGCAGGACCAAGCAGAGCAGGGGAGGGTGGGCAGCACCAGGAGGGTTTGGGCTCAGGGGAAGACCAAAGATGCAGAGAAGCAGCTTTTAAATATACCTGAAGTGCCACGTGTGTGTGTCTGGGCTGCTCCTGTCAGGGCACAGGTACAGGGACCTGTTAATGGCCAAAAGTCATCTCAGACTAGGAGATCTTGAAAGGCTTGCACTAGCTCCCAAGTTTTCTCTGGGTCTTCTGAGGTCTTGGGCATGAACAGACATCACCTGGGTCCCCTGGAGGAATGCACATTTCTGAATAATTCACAGCCTTTGGCTGCTGCCTCAGTCTCCTCCCTGTTGTATCACAGACTATCACAGTGACAACTCTGCAATTAACTCAGAAAAAAACAAAAAGCCAATTGGAAGGGACAGAGCTGAATTTTCTTGGACAGAAAGTTTATGGAAAGCATTTTAAATCAGATTTTCAGTTGCCATTATATATGTTAATCCCACTGCTATCTAGAATAAATTGGGGAAAACGGATGTGAGGAGGAATGAGATATTCCAGCATGGGAGAAGACAAAGATTTCATCTCCACTGGCACCAGGTGGTGGGAGATCAGACACACACACAGACCTTGCCTGCTGGGGGATCCCAAACTGTTTTACCACACAGTTAATGTTCATCTCCAGAGCAGGAATATGGGATTTTCTTAAAATCGAAGAAGCTTTTTGTCCAGGTGATAAACCCAAAAAATCTTCTTCATCATAACCATCTGACCTGTATTTTCTACAAACAGATTTTAAGTGTTTTAGGATTTCATCTGAAAGCCTCATGGACATGTAGAGTTTTACAGGTACCTCATGAACTGTTCAGTTAATTTCTTCCAGAAATGATGGAAGGATGAATCAAACCTTATTTATAGGGATCTTTTATCTTAACATTTGTGACTTTCATTTTTCCTCCCCGGGAAATTCCTGTGGCATAAGGGGGGAAGCTGCAAACAGGATTTGTACTTAACTTCAACATTTGTCATCAACAAGACACCCTTCTGTAGATTTTTAAAACCACCTTAAAACATGAAACACATGGGGTATAAATAATGGATTAAGAAAATCTTGCTAGAGGTAAGAATATGTAATTGCTGGAAGAGGTTCCTTATTTAAGAACAGTAATATTTAGGATTTCAGGGAAAGAAAGCCTCTGATGAGGAGTCCATAGACAGATAGACAGACAGACAACTGCATCCCAACCAGACCCTTCCATGTCTTCCCTTGAAAAAGGCACATTTAACAATTAAACAGCTTTTCCTCCTGGTATTTTAACTGTGAATCTCCTTCTAGATGAGCCGTACACAAACATGACCTGTTCGACTCCCTGAGTCTAACTGGAAATAAGGAAATGGAAATGCAGTTTATAGTAACAGATTTCTTTGACTTTACAGCTGCAATGTGTTTCATTAACACTTCTGCAGCAATTTGCACTATTAGGGACACATTTTCTTCCAGTGAGAGGAGAGAGAAGGCACCACTGTGGGGTGTAAGGATGGTGTCAGCAGCCACGGCCTCCCACAGGCTGCAGCGGGCCTGGGGAGCTGGGATGGAGATCTCTTAGCAAACACGTCATCCCTGCAGCCCCTCTGATGCCTCAGGATTTCAGCCTTTTATATTTTCATATATTTGTAATCCTGCAATTCTTTAGTGTAGAACTCCAAACTCCACACACAGTGTGAGCTGCTGCTTTCCCATTTTGGGCAGACACAACAATTCCTCTCCAGGCCTGGCAATCAAGGACACCTCACTGCCTCAGGCCCTGAGAGATGGAAACAAAAGTGAGTTGGGGGAGCAACCTTGGGGTAAATGACTTCATTAGCTGAAGCTGTAATTGGGAGATGAACCCCCAATATGCAAATGGACCAAACTTATAAAAGTGTGAAACCTGTGACCCATCATCCATTTTGGGTGTAGGCCCTGGGGGGCTTTGTTTGCCTGAAATGTCCCTGAAGGCCTTCAATAAATAGAACTGCTTTTTATTGCCTTAATTTTGTCTGGCCTCTGTTTTTAGGTAGTCCAAATAAAGCATCACTTCAGCATCACCAAACAGGACAAGAACCCCCCAAAAGAGGCTCGGCACATCCAGGCCTGGTGTGGGCTGGAGGTGACAGTGGCTCCCACAGGCACAGCCTCAGCACAGAGTTATTTTCATGCAGAATTTCTAGAGGCATGTCAATAATTACTCTGAGGGGAAATAAACTTTTTCTCATCCTTTCTTCCACATTTTCTGTATCTGTAGTATAACACTGTCATTCCTTCATGTCTCTTAATAATTTCACTCCATTTTTGATGTGAGGGAAGAAGAGAAAACACCTTTCCCAGAACACTCCAGAGGAGCATTGCTCTGAATCACATCTCTCACAAGACCAAACACTGTTGTGCTCCACCAAGACAGCATCAGAGGGACTTCAGGCTCCTGTGCTCAGTAAAGATTTCCAAGGAGTTCAAAAAACAGTAGAAACAGGGCCAGGAGCTCTTGGGCTGTTTGGCATTGCTGCCTCGGCCCTGGTCTGCCTGCAGCATTAAGTGATGCAATATAAATAATTATACTTAATGCTGCACATCACATTTTAAAAGAAAAGGCATAATATTGTGAGATGATTTGTAACAGAAATAATCCCTTATTCCTGGATATATCTTCCAGTGAAGGCTTGAAATTTGCTCACCAGGAAGGGAAATGATGGAGGCAACTGGAGCTCTTCCAGTCTGGGTTTGCTGAGGGGGAACAGGGGCAGGAGTTCTCGCAGTTAGCTTGAGAACATCTATAAAATGTCATTTTTTTAGCTGAGGACTGGCTTTGGAAAAGGTCTTGATGGCAAAGGGAAAGGGAACAAAAGCGCATAGCCAAAGGGCGTCTCGTGCTGGGCTGGAGTTCAGGATGGCTCAGGATTCAGAGGGAAAAACACAACCTGACACCAAACGCTCATTAAATTTTACTTCTGCTTCTTTAGAGGAAATCTATTATTTATTTCTGTTCAGATATATTTAATAATTAGCTGAAGAGAAAGCTAGCAGCAGATGGAGACATTCCTGGGGACAATTTCACTGCTGAATGTTTCATGATGTACAAATGTAACTCGCAGGCCTTTGCTTCAGACAGAAGGGGTTTGCAGAAGATGTGGGAGGTGGCAATATTTTTTTTTAAATGCTGTTTGTTTAGCAAATAAATTGTACTTTATTAAAACCACAAATTTTTAAGTCGTCCTGAGGAGTATATTAAAATCCATGTTAAGATCTTCATGTTTTACACCAGATGAAAGCAGATCATTCCCGTGGATGAAAATGATGCTAATCCCTGGATAATGCAGACAAAATCCTGAGTGTAGCTGCAAGTGGGTTTGCCTATGACAGCAGCACTTCCTCCTCACAGGAAATCCCTGCAATTTCAGGACAGTTGGCACTTCTGCTAATTTTAAACACAAAGCTCATAATATTTTGCATTCAGATGAAGACCCCTGGTGGGGTGGTCTTTGCTCCAGGCTGGACTCATCATTCCTGAACAGAAAATATGATTCCATGATTTTTTTTTTATTAGAGGAGGGTGGATCTTGCACAATCAAGTCTCAGTGAAGATGTATGAAATGTCCCCAAACCTAGAAAAAACCCATTATTTTCAGTCTATTGCTTCAGAGTTTCTGGGGAATGATATGAAGAGGGAGCTCAGCCTCCTGCAATCTCCCTTCTACACATTTTCATCAAAATCCATGCTTTCTCCCTTGAAATTTAACAGACCTTCTTCCCTCCCCTGTAGCATTAAAAATCTCCTCAAATTTGAATTTTTAAAATTTGAATTCTGTCAGTGCTGTAAAAATGCTTTGCCAAACCCACTGATGGTCTGTAACTGCAGAGGGTACAAACACTCCAGGATCTCTGAGCCCTCCCAGAAGTGCCACAGCTGGGAGAGGAGAGCAGCTCTGGGGATCCTGGGCATTCCAACAGGAGCTGGCTGGTGCTGGGAGCAGGGTCTCTGCTCCCTGCCTGCAGACACACTCCCTGGCTGGCACCAATGCCTTAAGATTTTAGCCTTTCTATTTTTCAAATCATGTACTGCATTAGTGCATAGCTGTAAACTCCATATAAAGTGTTAGTTACTGTCTACACATTGTGGTCAGATAAAACAATCCCTCTAGGCCTGAGATCCAAGGACACACTACAACCTCAGACATCTGAAAGAAATAAAAGTGGATTGGGGGGAGCAAACTGGGGGTATGTGACTTCATTACCTGAATCTGTAATTGGAGGATTAACCCCTGATATGTAAATGGACCAAACATAATTTTCTGAAAAACTCCTGACCACTGTCCATTTGGGGAGGCTTCATCTGCCCTTTAATGTACCTAAAGACCCTTCATTATTTATATCCTCTTTTACTCTTTTTACTTTGTCTGGCCTCTGTTTCTAGGTAAGCCCCAAAAAGGTGTCAGCACCTGTTGGAACCCAGGGCACAGGGAATATTTCCCTGCTGGTCTTGAGAAGTCCTGATTCCCAAGAAAACACTGCTTTTAACCTTTGTCCATGGAGAAAGTTTCCAAAACTTTGGGATGAATTAGAATCTACAAGTGTGTGAAATAGATAGTAGTGTAGATTATCACAGGGTGAAAAATTTAGAGTTTTGGGTTTTTGGTATGGAGGTAGATAGAAGGCAAGATGGAGGATCTTGGGTGTTGTCTCATCTCCTTCTTGTTCTTCATCCACTCCATTTTCTGCAGTGTTGGTGGCACAGAGGGATTGGTTGGAAACAGCCGCAGTGCAGATGTTGTGTGGACAGATAAATAATTAGTTATTGGTAGAAAAGTTGAAATAAAGTACGTTTTAAGAGTTAATTGGGCAAACAGCTTTGATAGACCTTGAACCTCTGTGTCTTGTGACTTTTTGGTGCATTTCTCTTTGTGCACTAAGTCTGTTGGAGACAGCATGCAGAACTCCTGATAAGATAAAAAATAAACTGCAACCTGGAGACTGAAAAAGTCTCATTCATGTCTCAGTCCTGGCACTGAACTGTATTAGGGGTGTCCCAACCAGGGGACCCCAAGGATAAACCAACAAGCACCATCCTTTCCCCAACATGTGGCAGCATTGGCAGGCCTGCCCAGGGCACACTGGCTGGGGATGAGTTAGTGCCCTCAGCACTGAGAACATCCTAGAAAGGCAGAGTGTGGGCACTGGGAAGTCATATCCATGTTGGATGCTCTGCACAACACACTTGGCTGCCCCCATATATACTGGGTAATAAATGCCCCCTTGGTAGGAGGAGATGGTATTTCATTGCAAAAGTAAAAAATAACAACGAGGGAAAGTGCTATCTCAGCTTGCTGCATAAACAGCTCAAATAAGCAATATGCAGGCATATCATTTGGAACCCAGATTAATAATTTCTGTTCTGAGTGGTGGTAGCTGGCCTGATTTATTGTGGTGATGGTGTTACGGCCTCAGACTTTATTGTCCTTTAAATTATACTGCAGTCTATACAGGAGGCAGACAGGGATCTAAATCAAGTGTTATTGCCTGTAAATTTGGAAACAAATAGTAGTTTTCCCCCCTTTAAATCACTGAGTTTGTGTGTTTTATAAGGTGAACGTTACGACTTTTTATGGGACCCAAGTTTTCGTTTCCCCACCTCTCTCTCCCGGAGCACGGAGCCCATCCCCAGCCCTGGGGGATTCACAGCCATTCACTCTGCCTCCTCTGCATTTCCCTGCACGGCTCTGAGAGGGGCTGAGTTCTTTCCCTTTGGGATTTCTGCTCAAGGAGGGGCTTTTCATCCAACCCAAAGCCCCAGGCCTGCCGTGGGGCGGCCAGATGTGTGCTCACTGTGGCCATGCTCCTGCTGGCGGGTGGCAGGGAACCAACCTCAGCACCCATGCACATTAATATAACACTGATTTTGCAGCAAGCAGATCCACTGTGGGTGCCAGCTGGCAGGATGGGCTCCAGGTGCCTGGGGATGGAGCAGCCCAGTGAGGAGGTAACTGGGAAGCAGGTGGGCAAAGCTCTGCCCTCCCCCGAGCTCTCAGACCTGCTGGCTGCTCGTGGTTTTGTCACCTCACACCTGGATGTTGGATCAGACTATTTCTGCCGTGCCTTTGGTCCTGCTCGGTGCATTCACAGTGTCCCTGTCTGTTTGCTCCCTGGGAGCACAGAGCAGAGGTGAGGGCAAAGACAGGGCAGAGCCACCACAGAGATGGTCCCTACCCCCAGCACGGGGACAGGGACAGAGAGGCTCTGACAGCAAAAGGACCCTGTCACAGAGGGCCTCTACAAACCCAGGAAAAAGGCAAAAGGCTGTGAAGAGCTTCTGGGGCTGCAAACAGCTGAGATGAGAAAGGAGAGACAGGGAAGGAGAGGGAGGGTGGGAGCCTTGTGATGCAGATGGAGGGAAGAGTGGCTGGAGTGTGGTTACCAAGGGACAGCATATGGCACATTACAAATCCCTCCTTCTTCAGGCTTCCCAAAGCACAGCATTCCAGCTCTCAGTTCAGCACAGAGGGAGCTGGGCAGATCCCTCCTTACTCAGGCAGAGACTGAGGGCCCTCTGCTCTGTCCTGCGTGGCAGGAGCCTTGGACAGTTACAGGAACAGGCAGGGCAAGGGCACTCAGAGTCCCCAGCCTGTGGTTGGAGCCACGGGCAGAAGATTCAGAGCATTTTCACACATCAGTTATGGCTGTGATGCTGCTTGCAGACCTGGTGATGATGTATTGGCCTGGCCTCCTCTCAGGCAAGAAGAAAAATGGGGTAGGCAAAATGTTTCTGTATCTGTAGGCTTGGAACAAATCACTTTTATGTTACCAGAGCAGCTGTAACCATTAGGGAATCCTGGTGGCCTGAAAGAGCTGCTAAAGGAAACCTTCCCGAGCTCCTGTGACACCTTGGTGGAGATGAGGGGTGTGACCATGGGCTGGCCTGAGTGTTGGGGACCCTGTGGCCATCCTGTAAGGTCACTGCCAGGCAGTGGCACTGCTGGGGCAGGAGATGAGGGGAGAATCCTCCCTTCCCAGTGCTCTGGTTTCATTAACAATCAGATTTTAGTAATGCCTCTCCTGTTCAGCATAGCACAAGCCAAAGCCTTGCATGTAAATAAACATGAGAAAAGACTTTACTATCACATCTGCATATTTTAGTTGAGCAAAGGTCTGAGTTACACAGGGAATGAAATTGCCTTAAACTGCAAAATCCCTCTCAGCAACCCTTCCTGATCTCTTCAGTGCTCAGTGCCCTCACGGAAGAGAAACAGCTACATCTTAACATGTAAAGTTCCTGAGACTTCTCCTGGTATTCATTGCTCCTGCCATACTTTCAGGCAATTCAGCAGCTTCTCACCCATGCTGTGCTTTAGCTGAGAAGCAGCTCCAGAGAGCTGAGCAGCCCCCGTGAGCTGAGCCACACGCAGAGGCAGCACAGGCAGTTGGCCTGCAGTTCTGTGTGTTCTGAAGTAGAGATCTGTGCTCAAGAGCTGCAAAGAAGGTGTAAGATGCCACCCTTCCAAGGTGTCAGTGTCCTACGCTGTCCTTACACAGGCAAAGCAACGCTAAGAGGCCCCAGCCTTGGATGTGGCAGCCTGTGCCTCACCTCCCCTCATCTGCCTCTTTGTTCAGGCTCTCAGAACGATGACACAGACACTATCAAGGCTGAACTTGAGATGACAGCCAAGTTTGGAGCCCCTGCTTTTTGAGTAGGTTCATGAATTCATCATCACATGATTTACTCTTTCCTTCTGAGCTCTATAAAAAGCAGAGTGCTCCGTGCCCCAGCGGGGCATTGGCACCAGAATGGTGCCATTGTGAGAGCAATCTCCCCTGGCTCCTGTTTTTAAACAACCTCCTGGAGTCCCTCTGCCCACGTTCTGGTGAAAGCACTCCACAGCTTAACAGGTTTGACATTTTCATTTCTGTTTTCCTTGAAACCCTTAACATCATCTGATTGAGCATTACAGCTTGTTTGCATCCTGCTGCCTGCGAGTATCTATCACAAGCCCTCACACTGGAAGCACGAGGCGTGAGGCTGTGACAGAGGTGTCCTGATGAAGTGAATGATGGCAGACGAGCTGCTGCACCCCCTCCCCGAGCTGTGCTCTCCTCACAGACCATTCTGGAGATCATTTGCTCTCTGGCTAATGGCTCCTGGCAGGTAGCACAAGAGCCTGTTTTTATTTCATGAGCATTCTGCCAGGGCTCCTGGGCTCTGCTCTGCCAGGGCTCCTGGGCTCTGCTCTGCCAGGAACACAACTTTGCACTTTTCTTCCATCAGCTGCTGCTGCAAGGGCGTTACAGACCCTGTGCTGCTCTGTGTTACCCCTCAGCATCTCATTTGTGGGTACGAGCAGTCGGGGAGTGGAACGCAGCCTCCGCCGAATCATCAGGAGATGGAGCCCGTGCCAGGCAGGCTCGCTGCTGGGAGCAGAGCTGCTGTTCTGTTNCTGTTTGCTCCCTGGGAGCACAGAGCAGAGGCGAGGGCAAAGACAGGACAGAGCCACCACAGAGATGGTCCCTACCCCCAGCACGGGGACAGGGACAGAGAGGCTCTGACAGCAAAAGGACCCTGTCACAGAGGGCCTCTACAAACCCAGGAAAAAGGCAAAAGGCTGTGAAGAGCTTCTGGGGCTGCAAACAGCTGAGATGAGAAAGGAGAGACAGGGAAGGAGAGGGAGGGTGGGAGCCTTGTGATGCAGATGGAGGGAAGAGTGGCTGGAGTGTGGTTACCAAGGGACAGCATATGGCACATTACAAATCCCTCCTTCTTCAGGCTTCCCAAAGCACAGCATTCCAGCTCTCGGTTCAGCACAGAGGGAGCTGGGCAGATCCCTCCTTACTCAGGCAGAGACTGAGGGCCCTCTGCTCTGTCCTGCGTGGCAGGAGCCTTGGACAGTTACAGGAACAGGCAGGGCATGGGCACTCAGAGTCCCCAGCCTGTGGTTGGAGCCACGGGCAGAAGATTCAGAGCATTTTCACACATCAGTTATGGCTGTGATGCTGCTTGCAGACCTGGTGGTGATGTATTGGCCTGGCCTCCTCTCAGGCAAGAAGAAAAATGGGGTAGGCAAAATGTTTCTGTATCTGTAGGCTTGGAACAAATCACTTTTATGTTACCAGAGCAGCTGTAACCATTAGGGAATCCTGGTGGCCTGAAAGAGCTGCTAAAGGAAACCTTCCCGAGCTCCTGTGACACCTTGGTGGAGATGAGGGGTGTGACCATGGGCTGGCCTGAGTGTTGGGGACCCTGTGGCCATCCTGTAAGGTCACTGCCAGGCAGTGGCACTGCTGGGGCAGGAGATGAGGGGAGAATCCTCCCTTCCCAGTGCTCTGGTTTCATTAACAATCAGATTTTAGTAATGCCTCTCCTGTTCAGCATAGCACAAGCCAAAGCCTTGCATGTAAATAAACATGAGAAAAGACTTTACTATCACATCTGCATATTTTAGTTGAGCAAAGGTCTGAGTTACACAGGGAATGAAATTGCCTTAAACTGCAAAATCCCTCTCAGCAACCCTTCCTGATCTCTTCAGTGCTCAGTGCCCTCACGGAAGAGAAACAGCTACATCTTAACATGTAAAGTTCCTGAGACTTCTCCTGGTATTCATTGCTCCTGCCATACTTTCAGGCAATTCAGCAGCTTCTCACCCATGCTGTGCTTTAGCTGAGAAGCAGCTCCAGAGAGCTGAGCAGCCCCCGTGAGCTGAGCCACACGCAGAGGCAGCACAGGCAGTTGGCCTGCAGTTCTGTGTGTTCTGAAGTAGAGATCTGTGCTCAAGAGCTGCAAAGAAGGTGTAAGATGCCACCCTTCCAAGGTGTCAGTGTCCTACGCTGTCCTTACACAGGCAAAGCAACGCTAAGAGGCCCCAGCCTTGGATGTGGCAGCCTGTGCCTCACCTCCCCTCATCTGCCTCTTTGTTCAGGCTCTCAGAACGATGACACAGACACTATCAAGGCTGAACTTGAGATGACAGCCAAGTTTGGAGCCCCTGCTTTTTGAGTAGGTTCATGAATTCATCATCACATGATTTACTCTTTCCTTCTGAGCTCTATAAAAAGCAGAGTGCTCCGTGCCCCAGCGGGGCATTGGCACCAGAATGGTGCCATTGTGAGAGCAATCTCCCCTGGCTCCTGTTTTTAAACAACCTCCTGGAGTCCCTCTGCCCACGTTCTGGTGAAAGCACTCCACAGCTTAACAGGTTTGACATTTTCATTTCTGTTTTCCTTGAAACCCTTAACATCATCTGATTGAGCATTACAGCTTGTTTGCATCCTGCTGCCTGCGAGTATCTATCACAAGCCCTCACACTGGAAGCACGAGGCGTGAGGCTGTGACAGAGGTGTCCTGATGAAGTGAATGATGGCAGACGAGCTGCTGCACCCCCTCCCCGAGCTGTGCTCTCCTCACAGACCATTCTGGAGATCATTTGCTCTCTGGCTAATGGCTCCTGGCAGGTAGCACAAGAGCCTGTTTTTATTTCATGAGCATTCTGCCAGGGCTCCTGGGCTCTGCTCTGCCAGGAACACAACTTTGCACTTTTCTTCCATCAGCTGCTGCTGCAAGGGCGTTACAGACCCTGTGCTGCTCTGTGTTACCCCTCAGCATCTCATTTGTGGGTACGAGCAGTCGGGGAGTGGAACACAGCCTCCGCCGAGTCATCAGGAGATGGAGCCCGTGCCAGGCAGGCTCGCTGCTGGGAGCAGAGCTGCTGTTCTGTTATTAATACCCCACACATCTACATATTCAGACATTAGCAGCCTGCTCCTCACAGCTCTTCTCAGGTCTTGTCCCACAGCTCTGGAACAGCCTGTTCCACAGGAGTCTGTGGATGTAACAGACCCAGCTGTGGGGTATGGGGAGCTCGGCTGCCTCGTGCCACTGGAGACCCACGTGGCAGCTACAGCACTGCTCCTGTGCCTCCCCAACACAATACCTGCCCACAGAGATTGCCAGGATGGGGGCAAAACAGCACCCAGGTGCCTTCAGAGCTGCACCTTTTACGCCAGCCCTTGTCTCCCTCACAAATCCTGTTCTGCTCCCCCTCTGCTCTCGGCTTCAGCAAATCCATCCCAGACAAAGCCAAGGCTACAGGAGTACCTGGCAAGCAAGAAGCTTTTCCAAGCCCCATTATGTGTTCAAAGGTGCTGGACATCAGAAGGACTACGTGTCCCTTTCATTGCATAGCAACTAATCCTGCCAAAATTATGATGATGATTGCCACAATTTCAGAGCTGTGGCTGTTTCCTCTGGAGCAGCAGCACAGCAGAGGAGCAAACAGACCATACTGTGTCACCAGGGTCAGGTTAGTCCTCCTTTCATGGGATGTCTGGACTGTGTGCCAACACATCTGAGGGATCCACTCACCTTTAGTCTTTCTTTTAACTTCTCATTTTGTGAGCAGAGTTTCAGATCTGGGTGTTGTGCCAGCCTTTGCCCTGGTGACACGCTGTGCCCTCAGCACAGGGGTTTGTGCATGGGCAGCCCCAGCAGGGATGGCACCTCCATGGCTGCACTCCCTCTTCCTTCCATCTACTTGGGGGTGCAAAGCATGGCAGGGTTCAAAGGAGCCCCGGTGTCACAGCAGCACGCTATCATCTCTAGGAGCATGATTATAGCCAGGACTGAAAATTGCACAAAATACCTCCCCAATGATGAAGATTGCAGGGAGGCTGGAAAATTACCTTTTTCATTATGTCTTAAAAACACTGCAATCTCAGCCTGTGTCTGAGATTCCAGGAACTGGTGTGTTGTTCAGAACAGCACTGCTGGAGAGGGCTTGCAGAGAGCAAAGCAAATGGAGCCAGGTACATCAGGACCCCTGTGACCGCTGTTTTTAAATCCCAATACTCTGAATTTTCCATGGTTGTTGAAAGCTTTCTGCAGCTCCCACTAAACGGCAGGAAATGCTGGAGGAGGTTTAAAAGAGGAGAAATTGGAGCCCAACAGATGCTTTTGCAGGCTCTCAGAGGTGTTCCACTGCCCTGGGCTAACCCAGGCCTGGGGCTGGAGAGGACCCAGGAGAAAGGACTCCATTGGAGAAAGCACAGGGAAGAGTCTCACAGCTGGTGGCTCCTTGCTGGGTCCGTGTCCCCTCCAGGGTGCAGAGCACTGGGAATCATGCAGCAGTTCCTGCAGCAGTGCAGATGAAAGAAGCCATCATTCCCTTTATCAGAAACCATCCTGTGCCAAGTGGATGGGCACACTCTGAGGTGGGAGCACTGTGCTGCCAGCCCACGGGTGCTCCTTGCACTGTCCCTGCTCCCCTGAGTCAGGATCTGGCAGCAGCTCTGCCAGCTGCCTCCTCCCCATCCACAGGTTGATGCCTTAAGATTTTAGCTTTAATATTTTCCATATATTTGTAATCCTGCAATTCTCTAGTGTATAACTCCAAACCCCACACACAGTGTGAGCTGCTGCTTCCCCATTTTGGGCAGACACAACAATTCCTCTCCAGGCCTGGCAGTCAAGGACACCTCACTGCCTCAGGCACTGAGAGATGGAAACAAAAGTGAGTTGGGGGAGCAAATTGGGGTAAATGACTTCATTAGCTGAAGCTGTAATTGGCAGATTAACCCCAATATGCAAATGGGCCAAACTTATAAAAGTGTGAAACCCGTGACCCATCGTCCATTTTGGGTGCAGCCCTGGCGGGCTGAAATGCACCTGAAGGCCTTCAATAAATAGAACTGCTTTTTATTGCCTTAATTTTGTCAGGTCTCTGTTTTTAGGTAGCCCCAAAAAGGCATCATGGGCTGCCTGCTCCATGGGCAAGTGTGCTCTGTGGCTCCCTCCAGGCACAGGCAGAGCACGGAGGTTGGTTGATCAGACACCCATGAGCATGGACAGGGCTCAATCCCTGTCTGGCTAAAGGAAGAACCTTCTCAAAACTGTCTAGATAAGGTGCTTCAGAGCCACATCTACTTCTTTGTGCCAGCCAAAGAGCATCCCTCTACTGCCCTGAGCTGGGTTTGGGCTCTGGAGTGAGAGATGGGCACACCAGGAAAAGACCTGGCCCTCAGGGGACTGGAAACCTTGCAGCACCCAGATTTCCTCATTTAAACACCACAGAGGCTCTGGGGGCTGAGATGCAGCTCATCAAGCTGGGCAAATCTTTCTAAGTAACTTTCTGGTCCTGCACAGCTGCTCACACAGCACTGGCACCACAGCTCCCAGACCCTGCAGGCCCCCAGCCTCAGGGAATGTACCAGAATATAAAGATGAATTTTCTTGGGCAAATCAGAGAGGAAGAAAGCTTTGGCTGGGAGCCCACCCTGGCTCATGGCTGAATGGGAGCCAGCAATGAAATTAAAAGGCAGAAACAAACC